>JAOPHQ010000041.1:17500-97500 GCA_030340625.1 Merluccius polli | reverse complement strand
AAAAGAAGAAGAGAAGGTTAACCCATCAGAAAGTGATTTTATTGTTGCTGCTGTGTTTTCCCTTTCAATAGTTTACTCCTCCCCATTGTTGTGCCGGAGTGGAGGTGTGAGTGGAGGTGTGAGTGGAGGTGTGAGTGGAGGTGTGAGTGGAGGGGTGAGTGGAAGTGTGAGTGGAGGTGTGAGTGGAGGGGTGAGTGGATGTGTGAGTGGAGGGGTGAGTGGAGGGGTGAGTGGAGGTGTGAGTGGAGGTGTGAGTGGAGGGGTGAGTGGAAGTGTGAGTGGAGGGGTGAGTGGAGGGGTGAGTGGAGGTGTGAGTGGAGGTGTGAGTGGAGGTGTGAGTGGAGTGTGAGTAGAGGTGTGAGTGGAGGTGTTAGTGGAGGTGTGAGTGGAGGTGTGAGTGGAGGGGTGAGTGGTGTGAGTGGAGGTGTGAGTGGAGGTGTGAGTAGAGGTGTGAGTGGAGGTGTTAGTGGAGGTGTGAGTGGAGGTGTGAGTGGAGGGGTGAGTGGTGTGAGTGGAAGTGTTAGTGGAGGTGTGAGTGGAAGTGTGAGTGGAGGTGTGAGTGGAGGTGTGAGTGGAGGTGTTAGTGTACACAAAATACTACCTTTGAACTGCAAACCTTAGTTTAGTTTAACCTGTTAGTTTAATGGTTGATTATTCAGACATTTATTGAGCGGTAATCCTCGCAATTGATTGATCGTTGGACTTTAAAAGAGCTAAATCTATTGTTCTTATTGTTGGTGGCATATTGACATTCGATATGGATATGTTTTTTTTCAACCAAAAAACCCCATCATGCACGAAACGAAAATTATCATTAATTTAAGCCAACTCATTTTCAGAATCTTAATTAATCAAGATAATTGACTAATGGAGACATCCCTAATGTACTGTCATAAAGATAATGTTTCAAACCTATCCAAGACACATCATTTGAAACCAAGTGCTAAAAATGCAATCACTATCTTCAATGACGGGAAGAGGTCATGCAAAAATGTTTGTAAGGGCCTAAGGTTCAAAAGCATGTAAAACAAAAAAACACCCAACGACACGACAATGTCCAGTAATGTAAGAAGCCATTCAGAGTTTGATTGGCGGAACCGGGAGTACATTTACTGTCGCTATTAACAAGCTCAGATGGTATAAAGTGCATGTTAGACATTTGATTTTGGCGAATATAAACACAAGCTTACCCTCTCATCTACTAGGCCACTGATGAACAGTGTGTACCTGTGAACTTATTAAAAAGGACAAACAAAAAGAATAAAAGAACATATTTGATTTGTTAAAATCGAAAGTTGTTGAACACCAACGAATCCCCTCAAATGCTCTTTAATTTGTTCCAGCTCAGGTGTGGCCCCAGACTGGCTGGCAGATTAATCCTGTAACACCAAAACATATCTCTAAAAAAAAATATATATATATTCTTAAATATTATTAAACCACCCGACTCCATCATAACCCTCCCACGCTGCCGCCAACGCTGCTCACTCGCAATATCCCGGGGGCGACGCGGGGATTATTGCAGAGTTGCGATTAGCGTTGTGATTAGTGTCATGCTAGTGGGAGGGGGGGTTTAACAGGGCTTAGACCCGGTCTCATTGTTTTTAAGTCGCTGCGTGGAAATAGTCTGTAAAGCTGTCAAGTTATTTTAATTATTTTTTTATATCTATTTTTGATGGGCTTTGTGCCTTTATGGACAGGAGAGTGGAGAGACGCAGGAAAGAGGTTGAAGAAGATAATGCAGCATAGGACCGTAGGTGGGAATCGAACTTGGGTCGCTACAAGGAGCGTTTTGCCTACTGGGCATAAAGCATTATTATAACAAAAAGCCGGTCGACTGCAAATAGTTTTTCTCTCCGATTCAAATGGTTCCACCTGCCGTTTCTCTCACACCTTGTGCAAACATTAGAAGATAGTTATATTGTCAAAAATATAACTCAACTCTGCTCCTGCCCATCGCTATTCTGCTTCCACTGGCATGCCCCACTGACCGTCACATTTATATCTCCAACAACATCACAGGTTCACCTGATTCATTCAATAACTCAGAGGTCAAAAGCCAGGGGACATCTGGCTCTACAGTTTTCCCCAAGCGTCCCCAGTAAAAGGAATGCCAATATCTTCCAATCCGGACAGGTATGAAAACTCAGCGATCGCTTAGCGAAAATAGGACATGATCCCCCCCACCACCTCCCTCGAGGAGTGGAAGAGGGCCTGAATGGGTCTGTGGTGCTCCTTTACAGTAATGACTTGAGGGACTGGGAGAGAAGACTGGTAATGAACTGGGAATACTGGGAAATAATGGACGAGGAAGAAAACCAGTTTGTGGGGGTTCCTTTCCAACCGGTGATGAATAGAGTCCTTGCAGATCAGCTAAATATAATAAATATAAAACGATCCTTCCCTCCAGACCCCCATTTGCAAATCCATCTTGGCTCTGAATGCTAAACAGTTACAACAGAGAATAATACGTCTCTTACTGTGCGCACCCCGCTCCAGCGTGCACATGTCCTCGACGGGCTGCTTTCTCATTGGCTCTGATCCTCCCATGAGTGGGCGATCCTCAGCTGTGATTGGTTGAGATGGCTGCAGAGTTCCTTCCGTGCTCTCCTATTAGTCATTGGACATTGGGAGGGATTAATTAAGGGGCCGAGTGCAGAATACCATTAAAACACAATTTCACTCATCTCCAGAACGGATGTTGGGGAAGAATCGTTATGCGCTATGAAGCTCATTAGTCCATAAAAGCAATAATTAAATCTGAATCCATAAAAGATGAGCAGTCTTCGGGGCGATTTTAGAACCAAGCGGTTTTTAATTATGTGGAAATTCATTAAGTTCAGCTCAACTTTACGGGGTTGTGTCTTACAGTGAAAACATCCAGGCTGAGGGTTTCAAAGTGTCTGGTCCTCAGCTCCCGTCTGCGGGCACTCACCTCGCGGTACTTCTCCTCCGCCAGACGCCTGCGAACAGAGGACAACCAGAGGACAACCAGAGGACAACCCTGAGCCCCTGATCAAGGACACTTTAACCACACTGGGCCTCAGGAGTTGATATACCCCAATGGCCGCCATTGACGTCTAGGGTTGAACGATATGGTAAATATTGCGATTATGATGTGATTCACTATTAGTGGGTGGGAATGATCATTATTGCATAAAAAGTTAAATTTTCACTGAAAAAACGATTAAAATCTTGATGTGACATTTGTTGGTGTCTGTAGGCTACCAAACAAACATTTTCTTACATTTCGAGAAAGAAATGTGGGTAACGCTTTACATTAAGTAGACACTCATCAGCATTAATTGATACTTAACTAATGCTGAGTTCATCCTGAGTTAATGTAGGACTCATGTAAGACTCATGGAGGACTCAGCCATGGATGAATGGTTACTCCATCAGTAACTAATCAGAAGTCAGTCTTAATTACTGAGTCTTTAATGATAAATGCTTACCTAAGTCATATATTACAGATTAACTCAGACATGTTTCTTAAAATTAATTAATACTATTAATTAATTAATTACTAAAACAACGTGAATTTAATGTCCCATATGTCACAACCTCCATTCCACAGTGTTGTGACTTTACCTAGCGGGACACATAACTATTAATTAATTATTAATTAACTTCTGGTTGTGGTTATATCTGTTGATACTACCTGAAAGGCCACACATAAACACGTATGCTTGATTAATGTGGGAAAGTTTCACAATTAATTAATTAGAATTAATTAATTCTTAAAATGAATTAATACTATTAATTAATTAATTACTCACTAAAACAACGTGAATTTAATGTCCCATATGTCAGCAACCTCCATTCCACAGTACTATTTGAACGGGTATCTGTTTAACATACCTTAACTCCTGTGCCAAAGCGTCTCTGCAGCACTGCAGTACATCATTTATAATGGTGTTATAAAATGTACCCGCATCAAAAATTGCAAACGCTAGATCCAGTGAATGGTTAGTAGAATCGCAATCCAGAGAGTGTCTAAAAAAATGCTGAACGTATGTTTCTGAGATGTCAGCGCTTAAAATCATGAAATTATGTCCATCACCCAAGTACTCCCTGAACGGCAACCAAATGGCCGAACGTGTTGCAAACAACGCATTCATTTGCATAATGCGAACCAAAGCTCAACTTTTGTCCCACCCACTCTAGCCGACGCATTGCAAATTCAGCTCGCTTGAAATCATTTTCGATTGGCTGCCACACACTGTGAAATCCCCTTACAATACCTTCTAAACCTGGAAGTTCTCCCTCTGCACTGTGAGCAGGAGAACTTCTCTTTAGGAACTCTAAATTAGCCCATCACCTCCAACCTGTTCGTTTGGAGGTGAGTTTGATTCATCGCCGGCGATGGCTCATCAAGCCGCCCGTCTCTCCTCCGTGTCAGCGACAACAAAGGCTTCATTGTCAGGAGGTGAGTGAGCGCCATCACTGGACTCCCGGTGGTGGGAGGAACTCAATTAACACGCCGGCCTCCCGAGAGCCGGGATCAAAGGCGTCCCCGCGGGAAGGTTTGTAGCGACAACGCCGTCACGTCCCTATCTACTACCACTACACACACAAGCCAATACACATCAATCAGCGCCCATTAGCCGGAGTGACACAGATGGCCCCAAGGTCACTGGGGTGGTCTGTGTGATTGATGGGTGGGGAGTGGAGGGTCACATGTTTGATCCCGCGAGAGTTGTGTTTCCGTATGAACAAGAGCCAAAGGGACGACCCCGAACCAAACCGGACAGGACTGGGCTCAAAATAGCCTCTTTTCCTCTAAGATGAACAATGATCTACTGGTGGACACTGGGCTGCCCAGTACAGTGTCTACTGGTGGACACTGGGAGCTGCACAGTACAACCACAGTCTTCTACTGTTGGACACTGGGAGCTGCCCAGTACAACCACAGTCTTATCCTGGTGAGAATATAAGCATTATATGGCAACCATACACATCTCTCTCTCTCTCTCTCTCTCTCTCTCTCTCTCCAAGAGGTAGGTAATGGGTAATCTATATCTATATAAATAGCACTTGCTGTGTGTGTGTGTGTGTGTGTGTGTGTGTGTGTGTCACTGTGTGTGTATGGGAGTACCTGAGTCTACCAGCCTTCTCGTCAGCAGTCTGCAGTTTGCGGAGCCTCATCCTCTCCCTGGGGGTCATCCTCTCGATCTCTGACCTCTCCCTCAGCGTCCGCAGGTGGACCTTACCCTGCCTGGGGGGGGGGGGGGGGGGGGGGGGGAGACGAAGAGGGCGGGAGAACTATAGCCAAATTACATACAGGAGGAAGCTGTCTAGGACGCCACTAAGACTGTCACTGACTGGCACTGTGCCCTGAGCCCTGGTTGTGAGGGCCACAACCAGGGCTCCACTGAAAATGCCTCATCGCCATCAATGTTGCGTCAACTTGTCGCTATATACACGTTCACGGTTTAATAACATTCCATTTCAAATCATTATGTCATCATGTATTACGGGTGAAAACGTGCCACAATTGCCGCCTGGGTTTGCCATCGAGAATTGAAGCTTGCCGTTTCTTTTTGTCTTGGACGGAGGCACCGGACACGCCGCAGCACGGGAAGTGAAGCCTTCCATTGGTTATTAGAGCAGCGTTCCCCAGCCCAATGCAGAAGCTGACAGAGTGCTCATTAAACGCCATGCTCGATGGCTCCAGTGGAGCCGTAACAGTACTGTTGTAATCATTACCTTATATACTCACACCAACAGACACCATTTCTTACACAAACACACACATACACACACTCACACACATCCTGCAGCACGATAGAGGAGAGATGCATACGCTTGTTCGGTGTACTGTAAGTTGTACCCTGCAGGTTGGCATCCCTGGTCAATTAAGGTGAGGAAAGTATGAAGTTAATTTATTTAGACTCTTTACTTTTTTAGAATTCAAGCTGGACTTGCTTTTGTAATTCAATGTGCACGCACACACCGGAAAAGTAACTTCAATGTGACATAACTAGCCAGTCTGTAGCCAGAGCTACAGTGAATATTAGAATTACAATCCCGAGTATCTAAAAAAAAATGTAAATAGTTTGAAAACCGATTTACTACATACTTTCCCTATTTCTCCATACTTTTCTACGCATAACAGTTTTTCTCAATCGCTTGGATGCATTCCCTGAAACTCTAACCTCATTCTCAAAACAGTGAAACAATTTCTTATAACACTAAACCACCCATGCAAAATAACCTATAACACTTACAATGTTACCCACGTGTCAAAGCACAGTCGATCACTACAATGTCCCCAAATGTACAGCACCTTTTGATCATTGCGTTACCCTGACACTCAAAATTAAAAGTATTTGCATCAAAACTGGACAGGCTGTGTACATAGTGTTGCTGTCAATGTAACAAACAAATATGAGAGAAAACATACAAATATAAGAAAAAACATGTTTATTATGTATTCATCATTCAATCATTAGATATACGGTCTCACTGGGCATCCAGGCTCTCCTCCCTGTTAGGCCAGAGCACTTCAACATCACACCAACATCACACCTGAAGGCTCAAGGTACAGAGGGGAAACCTTCAGGCATGTCACAGCCACCCTCTGCAGTCCTCAACTGTGATGTCCCCACAACCAGCATTCACTGCATCCAGTAAAGCTAACTGGTCATGGAGCTGGAGATCATACACCTTCCACCTCCATGCTGAATTTTCTTTTTTTACAGCACATTGGCTTGACGAAGGCTGAATAGTGTAGCATTATGCTTGTAAGTATTTAGTGTTCACAATTTGCACTTGTGGGATGGAATTGACAAAATGTGTTCTTGGTTGCTCTTCAAAGTTACTCAGTCCAATCCCCCTTCATGCTGGCCTTCTCTTTTGTACAAATACAATGCTCATTGTACATAGTATTTAGCATGCAATGACTCACTCAATGAACAAGTGTGTCAATGCGAGCGGGAAATGTACATAGCCGATTGAGAAAAGTACAATTTGTTTTGACTGGCATGTCATAATTGAATGGGAATTGCATTTATACAATGACAATTGCATTTAGTGTTTTGCATTTTGTGCGAACACAATGAGAACTGAAATTTTGTAGTGACCAATTGCATTAATGGTGTGGGGTTTAGAGGCACTGTTGAGAGAATGATGTTACACATTTGGATAATTGTGTCCAAGCGATTGAGAAAAACTATAATTAACTCGGGACGCCAACCTGCAAAGCAGTGCATGGGGGGGGGGGGGGGGGGGGTAGTAGATGCGTGAGAGGAGAGGAAGGAGAGGAGAGGAGAAGAGAAGAGGAGATGATAAAGCAGGAGATGAGGAGAGAAGTAGAGGACAGAAGAGAAGAGTGGACTGCAGATGAGGAGAGGAGTATGGGCTTATTTTACTTGTAAAACAACATTTAACATATTTTGTGCATTTGTCAAACAAAAGTTGTGAACTTGTAAAACAATTGTGTACTTGTAAAACAGATGGAGTTGTGCCGTAAAACTATTTGTGCACAATTGGTTTTACCAACTGCCCACCATTTTACAACTCACTTAAACTAGGAGTGCACAACTTTTTCTTTTTGGCAGTAATGTTGCAGCGAGTCAACTTGTACTTGTAAAATGTGTCAACCTTTTCTGTCTAGACCAATCAGCTCAGTCACCCCCGCTAGATGAAAAGGAATGATATCATTAGATGGATTATCCGTCAATCATGTCTAGACCAATCAGCTGTCTCCCCCACTAGATGAAAACTAATGATATTATTAGCTGGACTATTTGTCAATCAAACACATCTGGAAAACGAGATCAAAATGACAGCGCAAAGTAGCGGTAACATTACACAAAGATGCCAAGTAAGTCTTCCGTATTCAAATAGTTCTAAGATTGTAAAACAGTGATTTACTTTTTACTTCTCTAGTCTACTCACTCGCCACACACCATGGCATTATACTATAAGACTCCAAGAAGCTTAACCCTCTCTCGGAAGCGGACATCTACCGCTGCTCATTATACTAGAAGTGCTGGAAGCGGATATGTAGAGTAGACTAGAGAAGTAAAAAGTAAGTCACTGTTATACGATCATAACTATTTGACAAGTACACAATTGTTTTTCAAATGCACAAAATGTTTAAAACTTAATGGTATTAAAATAAGCCCAGAGAGGAGGAGGAGGAGGAGCAGGAGAAGTCTTACATGGCCTGGGCGATCTGGGCGGCGTGTTTCTCTGCCAGGGAAGATTGATCCGGAGACACACTGAACTGCTCCGTTAACCTCTACGCACACACGCGCGCACACACACACACACACACACACACACACACACATATATTTGTGGGTTTGTCTACATTTGTGTATGTGTGGATATATCAACATTTACACTGTGTTAATGTGTGTATGTATATTTTATAGTATTTTATAGTATAGTTTTATAGTACACTGTGTGTAAGTGTGCATAGTGCGTGTGCATCTTTAACTGTTTATAGTGCATGTGGTTTTGTATCTGCATGTGTATAAGTGTGTCTCTATACTGTATGTGTGTAGATAAACTGTAGTGTAAGTTGGGTAGTGGAGGTTTTGTTTGTCAGAGCATTAAAGGGTTTAAAAGTTAATCACCACTGCTGGGCCAGTTAGCTGTAGAAAGAAAGAAAGAAAGCAAGAAGCATTCTGTTTGTTCTCTGTGTAACACTAATGATAGCCCAGCTGACAAATGTCTCCAAGCCAACATAAGCTATTGTTATTTAATAGTCATTAAGACCCCCTCTTTACCAGCACTCACTCTCTCCCCCCCCCCCCCCCCCCCCCCCCCCCCCCCCGCCCCCGACTTCAGTAATAGACCCAAACCTTATTTTGGGGTCCAGGCTGCGGCGGCTATTAGGTTACCTTGTAGTTTTCATCTGCCCTCATTACACGTGTGTGTGTGTCTAAGCTGTGCATGTTGCGTATGTGTTGTGTGAATGTTTATTGTTGTGTTGTTACTTTTGACTTTCAAAAGTAACAACATTTCCCTGACTTACTTCCGACTACTGTTTGCAGTATTTCTTTACTGAGGATATTTATTTATACCAGTATCAATATACAATTGTGAATTGGAGTCTGAATGTAAATCAGGATGGATTAGCCCAGTGTAGACTGACTTTACTACATGCTGAGACAAGGCTCTGATTCTATGATGTCACCCCACTTCCTCCTCTCCTCTATCAGATCCAGACCAAGCCATATACGGTGGTGTCAGGATGTGATTGAGCGATAAAGTGTGTGTCTGGTGTGTGTGTGTGTGTGTGATGGGTGTAACCTGCATGTTCTTCTGTATGAAGGAGGATCTCAGAACATCTGCTGCTCTCGGCCTGGAGGAAGACTGCTTGTCTAACATCCTGTTACACACATACAATCAATACACATAAATATACAGTAGATATAAGACGCGATAAGAAGCATCCTGTTCATCACACGCACGCGCACGCACGCACGCACGCACCCACACACACACACACACGCACACACAGGGGTCGGTACCTTTGCATGACAGAGCTCAGGTCAGGGGAGAAGGTGGGGGGCAACGTGGGGGTCGGCCCCTCCACGATCTTCACCACCACAGACAGGAAGCTGGGAGCCTCGAAGGCATGGCTCAGACAACACATCTCATAGAGGATACAGCCCAGCGCCCTGACCCTCACACACACACACACACACACACACACACACACACACACACACACACACATCACAGAGAACATTAGACTGCAAGTTATGGTTGTAGTTGTAGCACATAACATATAACATATCATAACATCTCACATAACATAGAAAACATGCATAACATATACACATAACATATCACATAACATACACCACATATTTACATTTGATTTTGTTGGTAAATACATTTACTTCCTTTTAATATGTAAATCTACACAATACTACACAGTTTAACTACTGTAGGCTTGGCAACCCTATGTATATATATATATATATATATATATATATATATATATATATATATATATATATATATATATAGAGAGAGAGAGAGAGAGAGAGAGAGAGATAGAGATATATAGAGATATATTATTATTATTTTTTTAAACATGCATTTGCTTTTTATTATCTTTGGATGGCAGCTTCAACATTGTTCCACTCCTTTGTAACAAATGTAGAAATATCTTAAGCAAATGAGATGGTGTTGGCATTCGACTATTCATTCAGGCAATGAATAGGCAATTCATTCATACCCCTGTGGAGCATACAGTCAGTCTGAACCATAGCCAGGAACCAGCGTTCCTTATCTGGAGAGAACATTTCTGGTACACACACACACACACACACACACACAGTCAGCTGCAGGTGGCGCGCACACCCACACCCACACCCACACACACGCACACCCACACACACACACACGCAACTAAATAATGGACGGCTCAGATATATGACAAATCGTGTGGTAGCGCTGGATTCACGCTGGCTTTCTAATCAAATTTCTCATAAAAAGTCCCTTTGTCCTTGAGTGGAAGACATCTCTTCCTGTCATTCTTTACTGACCACATCCATCCCCCCCCCCCTCCTCTCCCAGTGATGAGTGGAGGGCGGGGTCTAGAGGTGTAACAAGCTGCACCTGGAGCTAATTAACCTCTCCTCGTTATCTGCGTCTCCGAGCAGGTGCGTTAGGCAATCAACCCGGGGGGACCAGCCGCCCATCAGCCAATCAGCCGCGAGGAGGAGAGCGCGCGAGACACCGCGAAAGGGGATGAGGTCACTTCCCGTCGACCCCTGGAGAGAATATTCACTCTATTAACGCTGAGTGCCTCACTGTGTGCCGATGGACTCAAACGCACGCGAGACAGAGAGAGAGACAAGGAGAGAGATAGAGGACAAAGAATAGGAGGGAGAGAGAGGGGGAGAGAAAGACAGATATACATGACGCAAGAGATGGGAAGAAACAGAGAAAGGAGAGAGAGGAAGAGAATAGGGGACAAGTTAGAGGAGAAAAGGAGGGGAGAGAGAGAGAGAGAGAGAGAGAGAGAGAGAGAGAGAGAGAGAGAGAGAGAGAGAGAATGTTGAATTTAAAAAGCCCTTTCATGCATGGAGGTCACTACAGTGTACAGCTGTTTAGAAGTGGGTTTTCTCTGTATATGCCTGCAATTTTCGGCACTGCTGCATGTAGTCCACTCTAGTGGAAGCTATTGCATCATCCTATACAAAAAAATCCCATTGGCCAGTCATTGCAATGGGAAATAGAAGTCAGTGAATCCAAGATGGCCGACAGGCAGGGAGAAAGACCAAACACCTCATCTATTTCCGTTTCTACCTTCTATAAAAAGATACCATTGCAGGTAAAAAAAATATAATTACATCAAAAGTAACATCTAAGGTTACATATTATGTAAAGATTTCCCAAGTTTTGATTTGATATTTGGAGGAAATACCAATTAATCATGTGTCCACTCAATTGTACATCATGCATCACTCGCTATATTTCAACTTCAATTCATATCAAATACTACCAATGTTTTTCTTGAAAATAATTCATATCCTGTGATGTTTTGGCTGTAAATCAACTAATTTGTTTTTATTATATATATATCCATATTTTATAGAGCTCAAAAAGACAGGCATACAGGGTAGTTGAGGAGTTTCCAGCCTCAAGTGAGGACGAGTGTGCTTGTGGTAGCAGTGATGAGGAATGGCTGCCAGTACAGACAGGTGCAAGCAGAGAAGTAGGATCAAGCAGTGACAGTGAAGGTGAGGAGTCAGGAAATGTTGCTGAGGGAGTTGAGGCTGAGGAAGAAGTTGAGGTTGAGGAAGGAGTTGAGGCTGTTGAACCTGAGGAACCACCACCTCCCAGAGCTCAGGGGGAAAAAGCCAAAGAAAAGGGTGTCAGAAATGTCTGGAAAGCTAAGGATAACCAGTTTGAGGGAGACCTGCCTCCTTTCTTAGGAGAGAGCAAGATGAATGTTGAGGGAACAGATCCAATAGATTTCTTCATGCAGCTCTTCACCCAGGATATGATCGATGACATTGTATACAATACAAACCTGTACACGTTCCAGAAATGAAAAGACAAGCTGGCATTGACCTCAGAGGAGTTCAAAACTTTTCTTGGAATACATATGGTAATGTCAAATGTCAGATACCCAAGATCCAGAATGTACTGGTCATCAGAGACAGGACTTCGTCTTGATTTGATATCCGATGCAATGCCAGTGAACAGATTTGAGCAAATTTTGAGTTACATGCACTTTGTTGACAACTACTCACTGGACCCTGAAAATGCTGACAGGTTTGCCAAAGTCAGACCAGTCTTGGATGGACTCAAGAAAACCTTCCACTCAGCACTTGATCCAGAAGAATTTCAGTCGGTCGATGAGATGATGATTCCCTACAAGGGACGCCTGTCTATCAAACAATATATCCCAAAAAAACCCAAGCCCTGGGGAGTGAAAGTGTGGGTGCGAGCAGGATCCTCTGGGTACATGTACAACTTCGAACCTTATCAAGGTCCAGCTGGGGGACGAGGTGAGATCAGTCAACTGGGAATGGCTGGAGACGTAGTCATGCGCCTTTGTGAGGACATTCAGGACAAGAATCACAAGGTGTTTTTTGACAATTTCTTTAACACCATTCCCCTCCTTCAGGCACTGGAACACCAGGGGATCTATGGCACTGGCACGTGCAGAAGCAACAGGCTCCATGGAGCACAAGAAAAGCTGAAAAGTGAAAAGAAACTCAAGCAAGAAGGAAGAGGATCTGTCTCTGTCGTGACCAATGCGCAAAACATCACTGTCACCCGCTGGTTGGATCGTTCAATTATCCACATGGCCTCTTCCTGCGCTGGCCTGTCCTTAACAGATGTGGCACAGAGATGGAGCAAGAAAGAGAAGAGGATGATCAATGTCCAAAGGCCGTTTTCCGTGAAGCTGTACAATCAGCATATGGGAGGAGTAGATGTCATGGATCAGTGTGTCGCAATGTATCCCCACAGACGCAAAAATAAACGGTGGTACATCAAAGTGTTCTTTCACTTCCTTGATGTCACAATTGTGAATGCCTGGCGCCTCTATAGACTGTCTGGAAATGAAGCAAAGGATCTTCTGCACTACAAGGCATCGACAGCTCGTGCTCTCATCAATGCAGGATCATTGAAGATACGCACCAGAGGCAGACCCAGTGCCACTCCACCACCAGCGAAACGGAGAGCAATGTCCAAGGTCCCACCTGAGATCCGGTATGTCCCTGGAAACCACTGGCCCCAGCTCAAGGAAGCAAAAAATGCCAACAGATGCCAAGATGCTGCATGCACACGAAGAACCAAGTACATCTGCATGCAGTGTCTTGTAGCTTTGTGCCCCGGATGCTTCGCCAACTACCATAGGAAATAAGCAATAAGCTTAGCTATTAGGAGAGAAGATGCTCAGTTCAGAGACTGGACAGTTCAGAGACTTGACAGCAATATTATCCTCAGTTCAGAGAGAATATATCTGTATTCTCTAACCTTGTTTTACCTTGTTTTGTGTAAAGATTAATAAAAACGCTTAGTAAAAAAATACTGACTCAGTTTATCAATAGAGCTCAAATAGAGAGGCCTACAGGATAGTGGAGGAGCCACCATTCCAACATAACACCATGTTACAACTGTATAAATAAATTACAACTATACCTAAACAACTACCATGCTATTACATTAATGTTTTTTTACAATACAAAATGCATGAAGTCCACTTGAGTGGACAAAAAAATATCTCCTTATAGAATAAACGTAAAAAAAAAAAAAAAATTCAAACTTTGTTTTATATCCCTAAGGATGTATAAAAACACTTAGGAAAAAATCCTGACTGAGTTTATCATAATTCATGCATGAAAAAATACAGGACTTAAAACACACAAAATAATAATTGCTTGTACCTTCTACAAAGAAAGAACACAATTAAAATGACTTTTCTTTTTTAAAGGATGAACACGATTCATCCTCATTTTGCATTGTACACAACACTCCCCACTTGGTCCAAAAGAGGCAAAAAGCATCTGTATTACCCACCGGCTTAAAAAATGAATGCTACCGTTAACCTGCTGCCACCAATCCTTTCAGGACCTGAGCTGGATCTACAGATCCGCTGCCCTGCAGCTTGTTTGTTCTTGTTAGCCAAATGGCCAATTTCGCTGTTCCTGAAATGTAATTCATTACTGTGTGGACAAGCTTTCTTTTCGCAGAGTATTTTGGGCCAAAAACAAATAATTGATAAGAAAAACATTCCCCAAGTCCCAGGAACCCCAACACCCTGAATAAACCCACCAATCTAGCGCATTCAACAAAATAATGTGCCACCGATCCAACAAAACCCACAGCCCTCCCCAATGCTTGGAGTTGGTTCTCTCCCGCCTGCCACTCCCAAACAGCAGCAGAAACAGTCAATGAAAGAACACAGTACTCAGTACTACAGAACACGTCTGTGCCATAAGGTCGAGGTGACTAACTTATTGTCAATGTCTATGTTATAGAGTTCACACGGATACGGATCCATATCCATTTCCGTCAGGAAAAATGGTGGATTGTTTGGTCCATATGGATATTGAACTCCATGAACTGCTTCATCCAGTTGGATACAACTTTTGAAAGTATCTTTCAGTCCGCACACAGCAAGGCAACAGGAGAGAGAGGGAGCGAGAGCGAGAGACAGAGACAGAGAGAGAGCTGATCAGGGCAGGCCAGGATTATTTGAGTGTGGGGGTTTATCAAAATGGAGGTTTATCAAGATGGATTACAGCCAAGGAGATCTGGCCAGTAACACAATCGGCGGGGTGCATTTAGCTCCACTTTCCCTCAGAAATAATCCCTTCCTGCTCGCGGCCGGATCATATGGCCCTGCTGTCATGAATCAAGGATCTGCTGAATACACAAAAATACTTCTCACCAATTCTCTGTCAGTCTGTGTGTGTGTGTGTGTGTGTGTGTGTCTCTCTCTCTCGCTCTCTCTCGCCGGCTCTCTCTCGCAGTCTCCCTCTCCCCCTCTCTTTCTTTCCATTTTCAACATTAATGCAAAGAATTAGGGCAGATACGAAAATTGTAGTGGTGGGCATAGATTAATTTGTTTAATCTAGATTAATCTAACTGTAATCTTGGAATTAATCTAGATTAATCTAGATTAAAATGGCTCATTTGAATTCTGTCGAAGGCATTCATAATATGCGTGTGCTACCTAAATAATGACTAAAAATAAGTCTGCGCGATTGTCGACGGGGGGGGGGGGGGGGGGGGGGTGCGCGATTGTTGACCGGAGGGGAAGAGGTGCGCGAGTGTTGGCGGGGGGGGGGGGGGGGGGGCGCGATTGTTGACCGGAGGGGGAGAGGTGCGCGATTGTTGACGGGAGGGGGGGGGGGGGGGGCGCGATAGTTGACCGGAGGGGGGGCGATAACGGCCCACCACTAGTAAATTGCCATAGCAAGTGAAGACTAAAAAGAAGAAACCATAAAAATATATTATAATGCCCCCCTCTCTCTGTAAGAATGATTAAAAAAAATGCCCAAAGTGTTTTCCGGTCTTCTCCACTGATGTGTTTGTGTTTTATCAATTTAGTTTTCATCTTTTCACCCCATGCAGGGGTGGCTGCCTGGACCGAGTTCACACAGAACTATTTTGTGTACTGTTAGTTTTCAACAGAGTCACAATTCTGACACGGCATGATCTAACAACTGTTTATTGGAGAATAAGAGAGACAGGGACAAAATGATGGGAGGTGATGATGAGACAGAATGACAAAAGAGAGACAATGATGGAGGGACGACTGAAGTGATAAGAGCAGACAGAATGATGGAGGGATGACAGAGGTGACACCATTACAATGGGGGGGGGGGTGACACACAAGAAGCACAATTAAGAAGGGAAAATAGAGAAGTAGTATACAATACAATATAATACAGGGACATTTTCCAGAGGACAAAATGCTAGACGGATGATAAAGAAGAGCCAGCATAATGGAGGGACAATAGAGAAGAGACAGGGACAGACTATCTTTAGTCTCTCTGCGTAGCTGCGTTCCCGAGTTCTGTCCTTGAACCAAAGATGGCAGAGCTTGTTAACACAGCTTCTGACTCAATGACAATTAATAAAATATCCCACATGTCCACCTGTTTTTAATAATGTGTGTGTGTGTGTGTGTGTGTGTGTGCATAGGCATAGGTATGCTATTGCAAGTCGCTTTGTAAGTCGAGATTATTGTAAGTCGCTTTGGAAAAAAAGCGTCTACTAAATGCCCTAAATGTAAAATGTATGTGTTTGTGTCAGTAACTGACAAAAATGTGCTGCTCCAATGTGTGTGTGTGTGTGTGTGTGTGTGGGTGCGCTGTGAAAACTGTGTTGCTGAATCACTGTATATGTGTGTGCTTGTGTACATGCATACGTATGTGCCAGTAACTGTGGCAAAAATGTTCTGCTGAATCAGTGTGTGTGTTCGTTTGCGTGTAGGTGTTGCCGCGCGCGTGCGTGCGTGTGTGTGTGTGTGCGCGCGCATATTTGAGTGTGTGCAGTCTAAACGTGTGTCGTGTGGTGACTTTGAGAGCTGTGATGTGACACCAGAGAGCTAAAACACACTCTCCCTGGTTCTCCTCTCCTAGACCTTCAGGGGATTTTGTGTATGTGATCAGTGGACTAGTTGTTCTCCTGATCTCCAGACGCTGTCAGAGGCGTCTACACGTCTGGGATGTTCACCAACCAGCAGCTCTCTCATGTCCACATCCCTCTCACCCTTTGAAGACCGAACCAATGCACAGGACCAAACCTCCACTGTGTCCGAGAAAGAGAGACAGGAAGGTAGGGAGAGAGGTATCGAGGGAGGCAGAGAGGGAGGCAGGGGGAGAGAGAAAAAAAAGTAGTGGGCGAGAGAGGCAGTGAAAAAGAGAGCGAGCAAAGGACAGACAGGGAAACGGATACTGAGAAAGAGAGGTAGCCAGCAGTAGAGAGAAACTGGGTATCCCAGGAATTTCAGACACCGCCTACACAGATGAAACCATTCTGTTTTCCTCCGACTACCCTTGGGCAAGGCATCGAACGACTACCTTTTCACCGTCTGGAGAACACACACGTCAGTCTGAAGCCTGTTCAAATATTTATAATCTTTGCTGTAGCTATAATCCCTATGAAGGCATGATAAGCCATATTCCACATTAAATAAATAAATAACACATTAAACATCCAGTGTGTAGAATTTAGTGGCATTTAGCGGAACGGACTTGGCAGAAATTGAATATAATATTCACTGTAGGGTTTAATTAGTGTATAATCCCATGAAAATAATAATTGTTCTGCTTTCATTACCTTAGAAAAAGCCCTTTATATGTACATAGGGAGCAGATCTGCTTCCATGAGAGGGCGATATTCAGTTGGTTGCAATCTGCAACCTCACTGTGAGATGCCACTAAATCATACACACTGCACCTTTAAAATAATAAACACTCCAAACATCATAACTAACAAATGTTTATTTTGAGTTACCGTGAATGTGAACTGTAACGATTACCCAACAAAACAGCCAACTGTTTCTAGTTTGCCTCCAGGGTTGTCCTACTTATTTTGAAGGGAAACAATTAAAGAAATGGATCCCAGAACAAATTGTCGATTAACCTTGAGAGCAGAAAAATGTCCAACGTTAAATCACTGCTCACTCAACACCGTCACACATGCTGTCCTTGATGAGCGGAATCAAATGAATCTCTTAATGGACTCACAGGAATCTGTCGCAAAGCTGACCCAAGATGGATGAAGCAACCCAACGGCATCTGAAGAGAACGTCAGGTTGAGGAGAACAAAGACATCTCACCTTGCTTCTCCAAACTCATTAATAACAATCAGAACTGTCCCAAACTACTCTGTCTCAACCGCTGACAAGCTTGTTAAATCCCTCCGTGCCCTTGTGATAATTGCTAAGGGTGATGCATTTTCAGTGTACACCATTATTATCTCATACATTAACACAAAGCACAATATTGATTTCCACACTCACGCGGATGACACCCAACTGTACATTCATGTGTATACTGAAATGACTGTAACCACATCGACCTGCTAGTGCAAATGCAAGTATGACATGACAAAGAGGTCACAAAACACACTCAATGCACTTAATGAAGGGAAGATAAACAAAGGGGGAGAAAAGGTTCTGCACATCTCCAAACATTTCCACTCAATGCACACAACCAGGTTAAAAACCTGGGCGTCATTATGGATTTTGATCGGTCCCTCTCTTATAAAGCCCACATCAGGAAAGGGACTGAAGTATCTTTTTATCTATTAATTTCCCCAGCCTCTTTTTCAGTCTTCTCTTCAGATACGTGTCTGGCAGCTCCCTTAGATCCTGTCATCAGCCTGTTAACGGTTCCAAAGGCTCCATCTAGAACCCAGGACTTTCTATTCTATTTCACCATTTCACTTTTATTTTCTTTGTACTGATGTATTGCTTATATTGTTTATATAACTGCCCTCACTGTCTTTCCAGTATCCATGTTTTTTCACTCTCCTTGATCCATCGGTTTTCGATTGTCTTTTTGGTTTTTCAAATGTCTTTTGATTATTATCCATGAACTTTCCCTCCTCTCCCCGCCTGTCCTGTCCGACTCTGAGCCCATGTCTTCATGTCTGCCTTTCTATCCGTCTAATGCCCTTTATAAAGGTCTAAATGCAGGTGTGTTTGTGTTCTTTTAAAGAGTACTACTTCATACGTGTGTTGTGAAAATCAACATCAACTCTGTTTCAGCATAAAAATCTCTGAAAATTTGGGACCATTGATGTCACTGAACCGGGATTTGCGTTCTCCATTGGTCCAATTTGAAAAAAATGTCCACACTGTGATGCAGCACCTGTAAGAAATGTGATGTAGAAATAAAGTTTGATTGATTGAAAAGCAAACGTAGTTGTGCGTGGATGCATGTGGGAAATTATGTGTGTGTGTGTGTTGAGGTTTGGGACCCAACCTCTGAACTTTTATTCTCCGTCATCGGACATGAAAGGGGATTCATAAATAAAGTTGAACTTGAAGTACCAGATGTCCGACTTGCAGTTGTAGCCGTGGTGGTTCAGGACCTCGGGGCTCATGTAGTAGGGCGTGCCCGTGAAGGTGGTGGCCAGGTCACATGACCCCATGAGCAGACAGGAAACGCCAAAATCACCTGAGATCAGAAGAGGACTTAATGTCATAGATGCATCATTGGTTATCATGTTCATTAGTTGTTATGTTCTCATGTACTTACTGTGTGTAACTACATGCAATAACGCAGTGTTTGCCAACCTATAGAGACAAAGCGCAAATTGGTCCCGCCCAAACCGGAGGAGAAAACATTCCCTTGCTCTCCATTAATTTTGTATTGCAATAAGGTGCCTATTTGTTATTGCAGTCTGCTAGCAAACAACAGAAAAATACCTAAAAGCTGCTGTGTGTTGAGATGCACTACCAACAGGGTAAAGAACCCAGAACTAAGTTTTTATAAGCTGCCAAACCGAAAAACTGAGCCTTTAAGAAGACAAAAGTGGATACAGGCAATAAGACGTGAGGCATCAGCAGGAAGAATGGGAAAAGTGTGGGATTCTGACACTCAGTATGCCTACGTGTGCAGTTTGTCACTGGTAAATCAAATATCAAAAGGTCAGCTTTAGGCTAACTTATTTCTGTAAGTTAGGC
Source organism: Merluccius polli (assembly GCA_030340625.1). Taxonomy (NCBI): domain Eukaryota; kingdom Metazoa; phylum Chordata; class Actinopteri; order Gadiformes; family Merlucciidae; genus Merluccius; species Merluccius polli. Next base: position 77,864 of record JAOPHQ010000041.1, on the reverse strand, counting down.
TGAAGTATTTTGACAGTATGCAACTTGTGTTGTAGTGAAATGTGGATAAATCAGAAAGCTATGCAGTATTGTTTGCAATTGCCTTAGCTTGCTCACACATAGCTAAAATTAGGCAATATTGAGTTTTTCAATATACCCTTTTATCTCTGGAAGACATAGGGTGCTAACTCTAATGTTTCTAGCTAGCAAACGTTTCAGCCCTTGCTTATTGTGGCGCAGATTGTTTTCCTCGCCAGTGGGCGCGGTTGTCAGTGTATGACGCATTGTGCTCCGTCTCTATGGGTGGGGACCACATTTGGGGTCGCCTCATATTCATATAGGATTCGTGGGCAATTGCTAACTTAGAAGCTATAGATATTTTGATATATTTGTAGTCGTCTCTTAACGGTTCTGTATATGGGAACAGACTAAGGATTTGTTGCCGCAAGCTAACTACTATTAATCACTTTGCACCAACGTTCATTGGGTCATTGCTATTATGGGCAGATGTTTGGGTCGCAAAAACGTCTTAAAAAGGGGGTCACAGGCCAAAAAAAACACTTTAGTGAGGCATTTCTGCTAGCCATATTGGCTTCTGCTGCCGGCTTAGCGGGCCCCGTGAGCTCTGTAGCCAGGAGCCCCTTTGTTCTAGGCTCACCAATTTTGACGAGGTTCCTCTTGAGGAAGACATTTTTGGCTTTCAGATCTCGGTGAAGAATTCTCCTGGACAGGACAACATGGCAGACAGAATCAGAACCACAGACATTGTACATGTACATCATCCATTACTGCCTATTCCCTCTGTGTGTTGGCATCCATGTTCTGTTGTTGTGGTTCCCAACTGAGATCCAACTCCTCAGCTCCACTGGAGCCATTGAGCGTCACGTTTAATGAGCCAGCTCAGTCAGCTTTTGCATTGGGCTGGGAAACGCTGCAATACTAATCACTGCGAGGCGCTCCACTGCCCATGTTGCGGCGTGTCCAACGGATCCGTCCAAGATTTGTTTTTAATTGCCAAGCTTCAATTTCTCGATGACAAACGCTAGCGTCAACTCACCACTGTCACCAATAAAAGATGACATAATGAGGCATTTTCAGTGGAGGCCTGGTGTAAGAGGTATGAATAAGAATGAGCGAGGCTAAACAACCAAGTCATCTCTGATAATTAAACCAATAGCAATGTAAAGAATTAGTGCGTTGCCATAGGAACAACCTGTCGTGCATGTAGTGGACTCCAAGCAACAGCTGGACCAGCCAATCAACGACCTGGCTCTCAGACAGGCTCCGCCCAGATTCTCTCACCTCCCCCAGCTTGTAGTCCAGGTCCTTGTCCTATAGGAGCGACGTGAAGACATGACATCATCAAATGACATGACATGACATGACCACACACCCAGAGAGCTGCCCTCAATGCGTCTTGGGCCTATGTTGAAAGGCCAACGCAGACAGCCGTTTACATTTTGTCAAGTATGTATAAAATATGCAGCATTTTGTGTTGACTTTTTTATTTGAAGTGTCTTACATCCAAAGCGACTTACAATTCCTACATTATTATAATTTCATACATTCTTCTTAGCATGGCTGGCTCCAGTGGGAAATGAAGCATAGGCGTAGATTACGAGGGGGAAAAGGCCCCACCACTATTTATAATTTGAATTTTGTCCCCACCACTTTTAAAAATATGCAAACCAATTGCGACCGAAAAAATCCCCACATACTCAACCGAAACCGTCAAGTCTAAATCATGCGATAGGCGCGATGACATCCTCACAGCATGCACACCGGCTGTGTGTGGACTCGGGTCTGCGGCTGAGTCCGCGGTTTGCGGGTTCGGTGCTGAGTCCGCGGCCGGGCCCGGTGCTGGGTCCGCGGCTGGCGGGTCTGGTGCACCCCCCCCCCCCCCCCCCCCGTTGACAATCGCGCACACCCCCCCCCCCCCCCCCCCGTCGACAATCGCGCCGAATTTTGTTCCCAATCCAGCCCTGGTCCCCACCACTTCTAAAACCAAACTGACGCCCTTGAAATGAAGCCCTAACTCTTGCAGTCATGCCATGCTCTACTAGTTGAACTAAACAGGATTAATTCCATCTATGAATCATATACTGTACATTGACAAGTTTTGATTGATTTACCAATTCCTCTTGCCAAACATGGTTATAGGTTGAACATGTTTGTAACTCCTCCCTCTTGTTTGGTCTGCCCTTTTTGATCCCTGCATTTTGTTTTGTTTTATTTTGTATTCCTGTGTTTTGGTTGGTTATCGATAGCCGTGTTCTGGTTGGTTATTGACTGCGGTCATTTGATGCTGCTGCTGATCATGGAGCCGGTCTCTGATGAGCTGCTGGCTAATGGACTGATCAGATGGTTTGAAGGACACCCGCCCCCCCTGCTCTCTGAGACCAACCAAGCCATCTCTGTGTATGTGTGTACAACAGCCAGCAACCAAGACATTTAAAATAAAATATAATAACCTCTGTGATTATGTGTGTGTGTGTGTGTGTGTGTGTGTGTGTGTGTGTGTGTGTGGGGGTGGGGGGGGGGGGGGTTCATCATGAGTTTATGAAGACAAATGGCTTGGAGAAGCAGATAGGCTGATGAAGAGAGAGATGGAGGGGGGGGGGGGGAGAGAGAGAGAGCATGTGTTTCATTGAGTCAGAAAGTGGGAGAGAGAGGCGGTGGAGAGGAGAGAATGAAGGGAGAGAGAACGTGAAGGGGGGTTAGGGAGGGGATTGGGGGGAGGAGGTGGGTGAATGGGAATGGGGAATGGGGGGAAGAGAGAGAGAGAGAGAGAGAGAGAGAGAGAGAGAGAGAGAAGGGGGTTAGATAGGAGGGGATGATGGGAGAGAGACGAAGGGGGAGGGAATGGAGGAGAGGAGGTGAGGATGGAGAGGACAGACAGATAGAGGTGAGAGGAGAACGGAGGAGAGGGGGTGAGGATGGAGAATATAGACAGAGAGTTGAGAGAGGAGAATGGAGTGAGAGGAGGTGGGATATTTCATTTCACTTTACTCTAGTTTCATTTTCTTTCACTTCTCAGACAGATTGATGAATTTTGAAGGGAGTAAAAAAGTGTGTGTGTGTGTGTGTGTGTGTGTGTGTGTGTGTGTGTGTGTGTGTGTGTGTGTGTGTGTGTGTTTGAGAGAGAGAGGGGGGGATTAGGATTGGTTGTTAGGTGTGAGTTTGGTAGCTAGGTGGTGGTTGGAAGGGTTAGGTGTGGTTAGGTGGTGCTTGGTAGAGTTGTGTGTGGGATGCACTGTGGTTAGTTGTTGATGAGGTGGGCTTGGATGTAATGAAGGTTGTGTTATGTTTGGTTGGGCTCAGGTGTAAGAGCAGGTGATACTGATTTCCCAAAGCTGAACTTTCAACAAGCTCATAGAAGGTTTGATCCTCAAAGAGAACCAGGGTCATTACTCAACAATTAGCTCTCCCTAGGGCAGGTTCTTTCCTAAATTTGTTTTTTGTGGCCACCAAAATGATTTCACAGACCACCAAAAATATAATTGAGAAAAACCATGTGATGTGCAATGTGGTCTTTTGGCCAGTGGATGGCAATACACCGTGCCTTAATATCACCACATACATAATGTTTCCTAAATGAACTGACGGAACGGTTTCATTTGCTTAGAAACTGCCAAACAACTCTTTCTGGTTGGGTCAAACTGGCACTAGCTTTGTCAGAAAGAGTGACTGAATAACCAATGTTTATTTGCTCTTGTGATTTCAGTGTTTGTCCGTTGTACTGGAAATACTACTGAAAGCGGCTTTCTGGTGAATATTGGAAGTCGCTACTAAATAAATCTATGTTATCCTAAATGTGGTGGGGGGTTGGGAGGTATCTCTGTGGATCCAAGATACAGCAGCAGAGTTCAACTCCTGAAAGAATAAAACATCTGAACATTGAAGACCTCCTGTCTTCAGAAGCCACTCCAACTGAAGCAGCTGAGACCTCAGTAATATTACAAATATGTGTTATAGTGTACTCGTGCAATGTGTTGAAACTCTGACTAAACACCAAGTTAACCCTAGCCAATGAAGACAGAGTTGTAGTAAGGTTGATCATTACTGTCACACTTCCTGATTGACATGCTGGTGAAAACTGCAAATAAGCAATACATAGTTGCAAATATAAATATACATTGCTGTCTTGCATTGTAAGTAGCAATTACCATGGCTGCTAACATTGCTGTTAGCTTGTACACAATTGTAAATAACGTTTTTTTAAATAACTTAATCAATCATAATTTGTAACAAAATCATTACCAATATATGATCTTTAACATAACAACACTCTTCTTACCAGGGAGGTGAAGAAGCATTGGAAGCGGTCAGAGTTAAGTATTGATTTGTCCATGTAAGTAGCACAGGATTATACTTGTGGATGGATTTCTAAGCCTAGGATGGATTTCTAATTAGTCCAAATGGTTCACTTGTTTGTGTTTTCTCTGCAGGTGGCTGACACAGGAAGGAGGGTCCGGTGAACCAAGAGGTCTGCACCAGGCGGGATGCAGATAAGGATATGGACACATGGTCTGCAGGGTTTTCGTCTGTGCGTACATAGTGCCATTGTTCGGGCTTTGAGGACCGACGGACATGTTGAAATCTATTGTGGATGTATGTACAGAGTTGTCTTTACAAATGTAGCCGAGCATTACTTTTGCATACTTTTGCATTGGCCGACTATTTCAGTCGCCCAACTGAAGGCTTAGCTTGGGCAGGCTTATGCCCAACTACCACTGGATCCGTCGCGGGAGCGTCCGGCTCCGGCACCGTTCTGTTCTGTCGTCCACGCGGCTTCAGGTCCCCAGGGGCGTTTCAGCAGCAGAGCGCTGCGAGGCGGCTGGATTCGTGAGATCAAGAGATCATGCGAGAACTGCAAGACCACGCGAGAATCACGAGATCACGTAATCATTAGTGGATGTAAAAAGAGAACAACAGACAAATAAAAGATTGCTTTGTCTGTCAGAAGTTGACTTTGATTTGATCATTTTTCCTAGATTGTTGTGCTTCTACCATGAGTTAGTAGGCAGGTTAGTAAATGTTTTCTTTTTTTGTCTGGTTTTATTGTGTTTAGTGTTGTTTGTTATGTCTTAATGTGTGATAAACTGTATACAGTTAAAGTCCAGTTAGGAACGAAATCGATCAAAGATTTGTGGCTGTGTAGTTAAGTTAGGCTTTATACCAACAACCTACATCCGGTAAGCCAGAATATTGTGAGGTAAACTTCGCCAGCTGCATTGGTGAATGAGGATTACCATGCATGGTAATTCTCAGGCTTACCATTGAATTGGTACAGTCCTGAATTGACAAGGTCTTGTCATGCTACATACTTGTCATGCTAAATGCTCGGCCAGAGGTGATGTGCTGGCTGAAGAAATATGTATGAATAAGCAGCCGAGACCTCAGCCGGAACCTATCGGCTATGGGTCTGATGCCGATTGAGCTTTTTATTAGCTACTTGTGAAAAGGCTACTTGTGAAACAAACTCCAATTGGACTGTAAACAATGAGGAGGTCTTGGCCCGGATATCCGCTGGTTACACCGGAACCCCAGAAATATTGGCCCTTGCCTCCAGAGGCTAAATCGTCGTCAGACCGATAGCTGATGGGTTCCGAGATTGCTTACAGGTACATTTTTGACATTGGGGTTCAAACCCAGAACTTTTCGGCTAGGTGTCAAACACCCTAACGACCACCAGACTATCCTGCCCCCCAGTTAGTGCTATGGTAAGACAAGAGAGGCTGGAGATGAAGCAGCTAGTCCTAAACTACTACCCAGGTGATACGTGACGTTAGGGGTACCTGGCAGTACTCGGTGATGATGCAGAAGGTGTCGTGCTCCAGGAAACTGTGGAAGAAGCGGAGGATGTGAGGGTGGTGTAGCCTTGAGAGGAGCTGAGCCTCCTGGGACGCCTGCACCGTCTCGTTGGGTCGGAGGTCGCCCAGGGGGATCTCCTTCAGAACCTTCCTGGAAGAGGTCAAAGTGGAACATGGAGAACGTTGTTGGTGAGAACATTTGAGAACATTCAGGAACCCAGTGAATAGGTATCTAGGTCACTGGCGTAGCCCAATAGGTTTTTCAACTAGTTGAAGATTACATATAGTTGATTGATGACTATTCATCATCACATGATAACGATCACCAAATGTCACTGAAATTGTGACATTTCCCATCAGAATCACCACCACAGAACCATACATGCATGTATTGAGGCTATTCGAGACAGAAGTGTGATTTCGGCTTAACTACCTGACCAGAGGATATGACTTTCCAGGATAGAGAGGTCGACACAGTCCCTCCTATTAAGAAATATTAGTAGTTGTGCTGACAGTACAAGTATTTGTAGCTGTAATATTACAGATTAGGAAAAAAAAAGGCAGGAATTACTTTTGAACAATTACAGGTCAAAAGCTTTCAGACCACGTTGTCTCCATAAAACCTTTTTTATGGAGCCCACTCTTACAGTTTAAATGACATTATATTAGGTATTAACACTTCCATTTTAAAGGGCCTTTTTATATTATGAAACTAATATTTCAATGTGAAAGACTACACTCACCGGCCACTTTATTAGGTACACCTGTCCAACTGCTCGTTAACGCAAATTTCTAATCAGCCAATCACATGGCAGCAACTCAATGCATTTAGGCATGTAGACATGGTAAGGACAATCTGCTGCAGTTCAAACCGAGCATCAGAATGGGGAAGAAAGGTGATTTAAGTGACTTTGAATGTGGCATGGTTGTTGGTGCCAGACGGGCTGGTCTGAGTATTTCAGAGACTGCTGATCTACTGGGATTTTCACGCACAACCATCTCTAGGGTTTACAGAGAATGGTCCGAAAAAGAGAAAATATCCAGTGAGCAGCAGTTCTGTGGGCGCAAATGCCTTGTTGATGCTAGAGGTCAGAGGAGAATGGCCAGACTGGTTCGAGCTGATAGAAAGGCAACTGTAACTCAAATAACCACTTGTTACAACAGAGGTATGCAGAAGAGCATCTCTGAACGCACAACACGTCGAACCTTGAGGCGGATGGGCTACAGCAGCAGAAGACCACACCAGGTGCCACTCCTGTCAGCTAAGAACAGGAAACTGAGGCTACAATTCGCACAGGCTCACCAAAATTGGACAATCGAAGATTGGAAAAACGTTGCCTGGTCTGATGAGTCTCGATTTCTGCTGCGACATTCGGATGGTAGGGTCAGAATTTGGCGTCAACAACATGAAAGCATGGATCCATCCTGCCTTGTATCAACGGTTCAGGCTGGTGGTGGTGGTGTAATGGTGTGGGGGATATTTTCCTGGCACACTTTGGGCTTATTAGTACCAATTGAGCATCGTGTCAAAGCCACAGACTACCTGAGTATTGTTGCTGACCATGTCCATCCCTTTATGACCACAGTGTACCCATCTTCTGATGGCTACTTCCAGCAGGATAACGCGCCATGTCATAAAGCGCGAATCATCTCAGACTGGTTTCTTGAACATGACAATGAGTTCACTGTACTCAAATGGCCTCCACAGTCACCAGATCTCAATCCAATAGAGCACCTTTGGGATGTGGTGGAACGGGAGATTCGCATCATGGATGTGCAGCCGACAAATCTGCAGCAACTGCGTGATGCTATCATGTCAATATGGACCAAACTCTCTGAGGAATGTTTCCAGTACCTTGTTGAATCTGTGCCACGAAGGATTAAGGCAGTTCTGAAGGCAAAAGGGGGTCCAACCCGGTACTAGCAAGGTGTACGTAATAAAGTGGCCGGTGAGTGTATATTATATTTAAAGTACTATTCAATTATAACTACTACTAACAATTACTACTACGTATGTAAAGTATATATATATATATATATATATATATATATAGCCTAGACACACATAAATACTAGTATATATATTTAACAACCATAAATAAGTGTTGAAGTCTATAGCTGTGTTTATTCTGATATGTGGGCTTGGTGTGTACACACCAAATATTAATTAAAAATCCCTTCATGTTGAGCTGATTATAAGCCACTGATTTACACAACAGCTTCTGTTTGGTTTGCCTCCCAAAGTCAGACCACCAACACCACCAGAGACAGAAAGGCAGTGACAGGCTTCATAAGCAGGACAGCTATTAAAACAGCGATGAACGTCTCTGCGATGAGCGGTGCGCTCAGACTCGGGTGAGCTTGCAGAGGGATGTGATGGGTGGCTGTCAGAGAGACGACGAGCCTGCAGTATGTGTAGCAAGCAGAATCTGTTTCTTCTTCTTCTCCTTCTGATGGCCCTTTGATGGTCGGTGCGTTGTGCTGCTAAGAGTTGCTGTGAGACGACGGAGGAGCGCGACAAAGGAGCGAAAGGCGTAAACAACAAACTAAGCCAATGGGTGGAGTATAATAATAAATGGAAGAACTGATAGAATGATAGATTCACGCTTCAGAAAATAAACAGAGAGGCTTTTATTGTAGTTCCAATTGGAAAAAAGAAAAGTGGAAGAAAAAAAAACGGCAAACAAAATGTTATTAGTTGCAGAAGGGTGGAAGAAAACTTTCTAATATTTAATGAGACTCAGAGAAACTTAGAAACTATACTAAGATGGGCAGTGTACAGAGGTCCTATTCCATGTGCCAATTGAATTGCAGTGCACTGACGTTCAGTGATGCTCCTACACCTGCACAGATTGGCAAAACCCACGACAGCGCTTTTAACATTAAAGCACGTTTAAATGAGACAAAAGGTGCAAAAAACATCTGTATGTACTTTTGGAGCATTAAAGGTACTGTCAGCCATTCTGGGGAATGACTGGGTGTCGCTGACTATACCCTGATATAGTCAGCGACTGATTTTAGAACTCAACACCAAAACACACTCCCATTGCCAACATGACGTTAGTAACACTAATGTTGTTGCCCACTTGTCCAGCGTAAACAAAGCAAACTCCGCATCCGTCTCTGGGCCTTTCAAGTCTCGGAGGTCTCTCGACCACAGTTCATTTTCATCTGAAAGATGAACACTAACCCACTATCCTGTATTTCCTGTATGCCTTCATTATGAGCGCATACCATGAACAATAACAATGTCATGTCTTGTCACTTTGACAGTGGCAGGCGTACGACTGCATAACAGGCAACTTCACTCCGTTGTTCCCATCCATCCATCAAATGTATTTACCTGCTCCACCTGCTTAGGATCCCAAGGGAGTGAGGTTCCCAGGGGCCTCAGAGGGAGGGAGGTATCTCAGCTCATGCGCACGCACGCACGCGCACACACACACACACACACACACACACACACACACACACACACACACACACACACACACACACACACACACACACACACACACACACACACACACACACACACACGATTATTCCCAATTAAGTTAATATGAAGTTCTCTGGAGAATCTAGGGGAAATCCAAGCAATTATGCTGAGAAGAAGTGAATTCCATGCAGACCGAGCAGGAATGCCCAGCCAGGGCCCTGCAGCTGGAAAGCAACGGCGCAACTCATCTCAATTGCCTCCGCCGAGTCCAATATACCTTACTATTTCACTACTATTTAGTTATTTAGCAGATGCTTTCATCAATAAGAATATGTTGAAATTATTTTTTCTCTCTTTAATTCATATTCATAGTCGTGTATGCTGTGATACCCATTTGGGATTACAGTACATTTTATCAGACGCTTTTATCCAAAGCAAATTGCAGTCACTTTCAGATACATTAAGGAGCAGGTAGGGGTGAGCAGATCTTGCGCAAGGATGCCTACAGAATAAGCTGCAGACACCGAAGTTCAAATCCAGTACCTTTCGGCTGGGAGTGGAACACCATAGCCACTGACTACACAAACCTACCGCCTTTACTCCTCAGCACTATAAATCTATACATAATTGAAAAAGCACTGATGAATAAAGATTTATGAATGAGCATTGGAAAGGGGCTGTCACACAATGCTATGACTGTGTAAACATCATGCTAAATGTTGTCCTAGACTCTAACAAGCATGACAAGGAGCTTGTTTTCTTGGATGGCTTGACTTTAAGGAGGACAACGAGTGAAAAACACCCAGGTGCTGGAGGAGCGCTGGCCTTGGTGGGAGGAGGAGAGAGGGAGACCGGCGGTGACAGATGTGTATGACAGATGTGGGTGAGGAGCCGGCGTCTTGTAAGCATCGGGCCCATTATGTTGTCACTGCCACAGTGAGGGATGATGGCTAACCGCCCCGGCGCCTGGCGCTTGTTGCCTCCTCCTCCTCGGGTTACAGGTGAAAAATAATACACTAATCCTGGCTATGCTAATAGGGCCCAGAATAGCAGAGAACTGCTCCAGAACAGAGGGGGGGGGGGGCATTCCACCCTGCAATCCCAGTGCTCCTCCTCTTCCTCCCTCTCCTCAGGGAGCTCATCAGACTTGTGGGGGACAGTGGTGGTCCAGTTCCTCCTCCTCCACTACCACCTCATTTATCCTCCCCCTTCAAATACTCCTCATCCACCTCTTCTACCTCCTCCTCTCATACTTCTCCCCTTCTTTCTCCACCCCCTCCCCCCACCCTCTTCCTCCTCCTCCTCCTCTGGGAGCTCATCAGAAAGGAGATGCGGGTGCTCCTCCTGGTAAAGGGTTTCTGGGGTCGTTGAGCTGTCTCCCTCTGAAGGTAGACCCTCCAGTCTAATAAAATGACCCCAGAACTGCCTCCTGTACCTGACCTAGTACTGCACACAACGGCAGTAGTAGTAGTAGTAGTAGGAAAGCTCTGTTCTTATAGTGGATGTATTCTGTATCTATCCTGCACTAGCACCGCATGAGGCGTTTATCAATATAGAAGATGAATCCGTCCAATAAAATGACCCCAAACCTGCGTCCTGTCTGCCTGACCTACATTACAGTCATTTATGCCTTTCTCCGAAGTGACTTACAAGCCAAGCACAATCGCAGCATACAATCAAAATAGGAGAAGCTACAAAAAAAGTTACTGACTTGACAGTGCAGAGCAGCCATAGGAATCAAGAACCTACTGTATACAGAAGTAGTATATACTGGATGTAGCCTGTATCCTGCATGACTACTGCATCACGTATTAATGTAAGTATTTGTTCTTGTAATAATAATAATAATAATAATAATAATAACTCATTGCATTTATATAGCGCTTTTCAAGACACCCAAAGCGCTTTACATACATTTGTATTCATGTTGCATCAAAGTTAAGTTCTCCCAAAGGTGTGTATGATACATGCAGAGTATATTGCTCCTTGTTTTTGGTTCATTTCAGTTTTATTTCTAAATATTGTCTTATACTCTACTAGTCTACTTTTCCCCTCTTGTGTGTAAAACTCATTGTATGTGTAAAACTCTTGTAATTGTATGTCATCACAAAGCTGTAATGTCATTGGACAGACCTGTGAAAGGCCAGTAGCAAGCAGGGTTAAAGTTCAAATAGGTTAAACTTTGAGAAGGAGGTGTGGAGGAAAACCTGGCGGTGCATGATGACAAGCTACATGCTGCAGCTGCTTTAGCACTGAGTATGTGTTCATGTTTTCTCTGCTTACACTCATGGAGTCCTTAATGGAGCAGCACCTTGTTACCATACCACCCTACTCACTCCTTATTTACGATTACTATTTACCTTTTTTGCAGATGCTTTTATCCAAAGCGACTTATGCCATTAATGAGCAGGTAGGGGTTAGGGCGTCTTGCTCCAAGATGCCTTCAGATAGACTGTGGACATTGGGGTTCGAACCCATGATCGTTTGGCTGGAACTCAAACACCCTAAACACTACACTATCCTGCCCCCATCAGCAGTTAAATCAGCAGGAAATCCATCTCAACTAAAACAAATGAAAACCCATGTCATTGTTTTTGTCATTTTACCATCCATCTGCTATATTCCCAGAGCTGTTGATCACGCAGTCAGATGAATCAAAACAAAACAAGTTACACTCATATTTTCAGATGCATGTGAGCATCTACAAATATGTGTGAACACCTATTAATATAAATAACGAAACACCTTCGTGAATCTTGTTTATTGAGACTAATCTGACTCCATAGCTTTATTTAGCTGGAGTTACTTGGCTTTTGGGACTATATCATTTGGGACACATGATTTGTATGTTTGTATGTTGGAAGACATGCAGTACGATGTTTTCTCAATGGCTCTAGGGCAGTGTGTATGCTGCATGTACACAATGATGACTTCATCCCTGATCTTCTACACTACAAGAGATCACAGGAGGCATCTGGATGACAAACGCACCTCCAACATTGAGCTGTGAGCTAGCCCATTTAACAGCCAACAGTAATTCACAGGATGTGTTATAAATGATACAGCATTGTCTCGCTCCGCTAACCATGTTAAAACCCATCTCTCCCCCACCTTCCCTGGCCTGGGGCTTCTCTGCTCATTTAGACCAACGTGGAACCACCGCCGCTGAGAAACCAGACGGTCAAAATGCCAGCCCTCGCCATACCAGTATTGAAAGCCCTTCAAACAGGGGCTTCAGCGGTTGCATAGCAACAGCAAGTTGGTGCTGGTACTTCCCTAAGGCGAGAGTTAAGTGCTCAGATGAAAACAGAAGGATCTCCCCGGGAGAAGAACACATCCTGTCAAAGTACCACACGGAGGATGAGGATGATGAGGATGACGATGATCAGAGTGACGATGAAGAGGAAGTCAGAGTCTTCCGACCAAGAGAACAAGAGTCTGGGTTGGTGTTTGAGGTCTGACTGCCTCAGCCGTCTGCTCTGCCTGCGAGGGGACTGGGATCTGGGGTTACAGACTGGAGTAACAACTAAAAATTGGTAAAGTAATTGTTTAAATTCGAGATCCTGACTCAAGCTACATTTACATTTTTTAAATGTACCGGTGATTTTAATACATATTAAAAAGCATTTTACATGTCAAATGTAGAAATTTGAATTGCAAGTTTTGCCCAAAATATCTAAAGTGGTCTTCATTCATTCCTAACTATCCGAGTAAATATAAGTATTACAATATTGACTTCATGTCTATCAAGGTTATTAATATTGAACGTAATATGAATAAGGTTCAGCAGGGGATGAGATGAACATTTAATTTATACGAAAGTCACCTGCTGAAATGTTTAATATCCGCACCAGTGGCACCAGCTTATTGTTCCTGTCCAAATGAAGGGTCCTGATAGGGAGACGACCAAGAGAGACGCCAACACTGACAGGCAGAGGAGAGAGACTCCTCATACTGTTTAACAACTCAAACGCAGTCACATTTGGTTTGGCTGCTAGACAACCATGGTGGACTGTGCTTGTCCTGGGCAGCTCCCAGTGTCCACCAGTATAAGACTTGTTTTACTGGGCAGCTCCCAGTGTCCACCACTAGAAGACTCTGGTTGTACTGGGCAGCTCCCAGTGTCCACCAGTAAAATACCATGGTTGTACTGGGCAGCTCCCAGTGTCCACCAGTAGAAGACTGTGGTTGTAATGGGCAGCTCCCAGTGTTCACCAGTAGAAGACTGTGGTTGTAATGGGCAGCTCCCAGTGTTCACCAGTAGAAGACTGGTTGTAATGGGCAGGTCCCAGTCTCCACCAGTAAAAGACTGTACTGGGCAGCTCCCAGTGTCCACCAGTAGAAGACCGTGGTTGTACTGGGCAGCTCCCAGTGTCCACCAGTAGAAGACCGTGGTTGTACTGGGCAGCTCCAAGTGTCCACCAGTAGAAGACTTTTGTTGTACTGGGCAGCTCCCAGTGTCCACCACCAGTAACATCTTAACAGGCAGTACTAAAGTAAGTAAAAGTAACAGTTCTTTTTTCGGGCCGCCAGTGCTGTTCTGCGTCCACAGAACATGGATTGGACCCATTGGTGCGATCCATGGTGTAATTATAGTAGCTTCTGGATGCACCGCCGGCCCAGCGTATTGTAGCCTGGTCAGAGAGAACATAACTAAACCATATTCTATTCAAACACACCAGAGCAGAATTACTGATTATTAGGTTGTTCCTGGAGGGGAGTGTGTGTGTGTGTGTCACTGTATGAGCCTATGTGTGAGTCAGAGTGAGTGTGTGCGCGTGTGCGTGCTGATGTGTGCATAGATGCGTGTGCATCCAGGTTCATTTTCTCTAAATGTCAGCTGACAGACTGGGTCCTAGGCACCAGGATAAACACACCGCCATCCCCAATACCATCGCTATGGAAACCGCCTCATGATGGAGGGGGGGGGGGTGATGTGAAAACAAATTTGACGTGGCGCTGAGTGGAAGCGGGAGTCGTTGTCATGACATACAGTATGTTCCCCCACTGATTGATCGGTGGAAACCGACACCATTAATCTTCCTCCCGCGTCTCAGAACACACGCGCCGACGCGCTTTCATTTTGCAATTTATCGACAACTATCCAGAGAGAGGCCTAAAGGCCATACACACACGCAGACACACACGCGCGCACACACACCGGGGTGACAGAGATGTACGAGCCCACTGGTGGTGCAAGGTCCAGGGCCTGGTGGTGGTGTTGCACCTAGGGCCTGGTGGTGGTGGTGCACCCAGGGCCTGGTGGTGGTGGTGCACCTAGGGCCTGGTGGTGGTGGTGCACCTAGGGCCTGGTGGTGGTGCACCCAGGGTCTGGTGGTGGTGGTGCACCCAGGGTCTGGTGGTGGTGGTGGTGCTGCACCAAGGGCATGGTGGTGGTGGTGGTGGTGGTGCACCCAGGGCATGGTGGTGGTGGTGGTGGTGCACCAAGGGCATGGTGGTGGTGGTGGTGCTGCACCAAGGGCATGGTGGTGGTGGTGGTGGTGGTGGTGCACCCAGGGCATGGTGGTGGTGGTGGTGGTGCACCAAGGGCATGGTGGTGGTGGTGCACCCAGGGCATGGTGGTGGTGTTGCACCCAGGGCCTGGTGGTGGTGGTGCACCTAGGGCCTGGTGGTCGTGGTGGTGGTGGTGCACCCAGGGTCTGGTGGTGGTGGTGCACCTAGGGCCTGGTGGTGGTGGTGGTGGTGGTGCACCCAGGGTCTGGTGGTGGTGCTGGTGGTGCACCAAGGGCATGGTGGTGGTGGTGGTGGTGGTGCACCAAGGGCATGGTGGTGGTGGTGCACCCAGGGCATGGTGGTGGTGGTGCACCAAGGGCATGGTGGTGGTGGTGCACCCAGGGCATGCGGTGGTGGTGGTGGTGCACCCAGGGCCTGGTGGTGGTGGTGAGTGCTGTGGAAGGGGTAGAAGGTCATAGATGGAGGAGCAGCAGATCCGGTGCCGCTGATTAAAACCACTAACTCACCATATGCTCCTGGAGAGCCTGTCCATTTCCCGAGGACTTCACAGGGAGATAAGATCTGCCACCACCTCCTCCGTCCCGACACACTTTCATCTCAGTGTACCAGACACGAGAGACGGCGCCATAGAGACCCTGATCACCAACAATTAACGAGGTTAGGCTCTTTCGAAATATCCCACACAACTAGGACACTTTGCCAAGTTTGTCTTGCCTTTTGAGAGCAGAGGCTTGTGGTTCTGACAAGCTCTGTGTGGTGTCCGTCACTTAACCAAAATGAAAACCACTCCATCACTGCCTTAAGAGGAGAGAGTAGACAGCCGGCGGCAGACGCATGGAGAACATGAACGGCAGCTCCTCCATGATGATCATGTTGCTAACGTTCAAGTATAAGTGGCAGTGGAATGATTGCCATGGGATGATTCCTTCCAGGAGCAGGCGGTAACAGGATTATGGCGAGTGTGTGCAGTCTCAGTGTCTCCTTGTAGTATCTTCAGCAGCGGCGGACAAAGCTTTAGGTTTCATTAAGAAGCTTTGATTTCACAGCCGTAGAGCTTCATCGCAGGGGGAGGAGAGGGGATTGGAAGAGATGGGAGAAGAGGAGAGGGGGTTGGAAGAGAGAATGACCGGAGAGATGGGACAAGAAGAGGGGAAAGAGGAGAAGATGGGGAGGACGGGAATAGACGAGGAGCGGGGAGAGGGGTGAGGGAGGAGGAGGAGAGAGGGGAGGAGGGGAAAAGAGGAGAGCAGAGCAGAGCAGAGGAGGAGAGCCGAGGAGACGAGGGGGAGAGGAGGAAAGAAAAGGAGGGGAGCAGAGCAGAAGAGAGGAAAGGATAGAAGAGAAGAAGAGATGAGAGAAGAGAATGGAAAATAAGAGGAGAGGAGGGAGACAGTATGGAGGTGATGAAAGAAGGAAAGCAGGGGCGAGGAGAGGACAGAATTGACGCTCAGATGAGAAGAGCGGAGAGGAGAAGAGAGGAGAGGAGAAGAGGTAATGGAAAGGCAGGAGGAGAATAGAGGAGAAAAAGAGAGCACAGGGGAGAGACTGAATGTGACAAAACTCTGAGACGATCATACAGCACAATGTCATCTGCTCACCTGCACTGTTCTCTCATAGAGGTGTGTCACACACCACACGTTCATAAATAAAGAGAGTGACAGTTTGAACAAGTCTTGTTGTTGCTGGTATGTGTATGGGAGAGAGAGAGCGAGAGAGAGAGAGAGAGAGAGAGAGAGAGAGAGAGAGAGAGAAACTCATTTGTCTGCTTTGCTCACCGACAGAGTCAGGAAGCAGAATGATGTGAGCGAGAGAGGGTAGGAAGGTGAAAGAAGGATTGAAATACCGAAAGAGAGATGGAATGAAGAGCAAGACATACAGAGAGATAGAGAGGGGAAAGACAGAGTGATACAGATTGAGAGAGGGAAGACAGAGTGATACACGGTGAGAGAGGAGGAGAGAGTGTGGAGAGTGATGTGGAGTGAGAGAGTGTCAGCAGCAGTAGAGGAAGCTGATTCTCCGGTCATTATGTCTGCTCTGGTACTGGGTGTGATGTCACAACCACCGATGGAGGTAACATCATCACGCCACAAGCACCTTACTTTCTCTCCTTCGTCTTCCTCACATAATCCTGACACCGTCCATAACATGAACACTAAACTCTGCCCAGGTTTCTGTTAGACTGTACTCTGTGGTAAAACTAGACTTTTACCTGTGATTTCTTAGTATAAGGTTAGAGATGGTTAAGTTTAGGTATAAGGTTAACTTGTTGCTTGTCGTCAGTCGTCAGGTATGTACAGATATGTAATGAGCCTAATGGGCGGAGTCTCTAAATAGGTGTGTGAACAAAGGTCTAGACTGACGTGTGTGTTGAATTACAATGTCATTCAGTTGACTGGATGGCCTGCCTGAACTAACGTGATGCTTGATGTAGGTATAACATGTGAAGGGCTTTGGGTAAGGATCTGGGGTGGGGGGGGGGGGGGGGGGGGGATGTGTGTCTGGTTGCATCCCTTCTATCAATGCCAGGGTTGAAAAGAGCAGGTTGTGAGGCAACTGAAAGGTTGCTGGTTCATGACCCGGGCATCGTGGTAGCAGTTATTAACCAATTCTTATGTGTTTGAATAACTTCAAAAACATCCTGTCGAAGTTATCACAGTATGTAGGCAGATGATAGTACGATAGCGGATGCTATCGGATGACATAGCTTAGCTAAATACACGGGACCTCAGTAAAGATGAATTCTTTAAACACACCGAAAATGTCTCATTAAGGCAATTGCTGATACGGGCATCTAACAGTGTGGTATAATACAAGCAAGAAATGTAAAGACGTTAATGAACACTGACTTTGTCATGAATGCAAACTGCTACATTGTTAGCACGCTGAACAACCAAATAACTGAGACAGGTACACATTACACAAGTAAACATATGTGCGACATGATTAGCATTCAAAGCTATACGCACACACACTGTACACACACTGTATCAGGCACACAACTGTGTGCCTGTTAACAGTGTCAAGCATGACTCAATAAATTAAAACTGTTAAAGCATCCTTGAGCAAGACAGCTGAATTAACTGGTCCGTCCGTGTGTGTGTGCGTGTAAAGTGATTTGATTGGCCCCAGTGGCCATAAAAGCGCATCGACGCTATTGACTTGTTGTTCACTACTTGGTGATGGCACACTGGGGGTACCATGAACTTTCAGTCACAAGCTCTGGGCCTTCAGAGCATTTACACAAACAGCCCCATTCTGCTGCTCTAAGGACATCTTTACCTTGAAAAAAACAGATACGGTAAGCTGTCTAACACATGCTTGACACGGTCCATAAGACAATTGGTACAGCCAGCGTGTAAACAGCCGTATTTCACACTTCTGCAACTCATAAGGGAAATTGTTATTTGGGGAATGACAAAGGGAATCTGTTTTAACATTGAGGTCCACTTTCCAAACAAGATCTCAAAACTTTCAAGTGCTGGGATGTTTTATGTTTTGTAACCCGAAAATAAAAGAAAAATAATTGGCAGGACAAAACACATTTGAGTTTGATACACAAGGTTTTGAGATGTTCCAAACTAAACCTCAGGGACAGGAGAGATCCCCAGGATCCTAGTCATTCCCATGGAAAGTGACACCTGGAAAGCTTTCAGCCAATCAGAAAGAGCCAATGATGTACACCTGAGATGGTGCTGCCCTGGTCCAGTGGGGTCCGGTGAAAATTCACAACTCAACATTCCCAAACATAACCATGTGACCATCTCTGACCAATCACAGGCCACAGTGCACGCAGAGAGAGAGAGGAATCATTTCCCTGCCACACACGTTTGACAGTTTTGATTGACAACCTGGTCACACAGGTCACAAATGTCATGCAACCCTTTGTTTGTCTGTGTGAAGGAACTGTTTCCAATCCATACTGTGGTTTCTAACAGAAGGCTGCACACACCAAGCAAAGCAAAGGATTGTCTAACAAAGCAACACCAAGCTTTCATTGGGCAACACTGCCATCTAGTGGCAACAGGAGTGACCCAACAACTGTATTAAGATGCAAAACTATACTATAACTTTGTTTTACCATATCTATAATATAACTAAAAATAATTGTTTTTGTTTTGTTTATATATAACCAGGTGTATAGTACACAGTAATTACATAACTATCCTGTATAGTATATAAACTATAAACTGTACTGTATTACATAACCAGGTGTAAAGTACAGGAATTACATGTTCTACAAATAACCATGTGTAAAATGCTAACTAACTAACTACTCACAGTTGCTCTCCGTCTCCAGCTCTGCTGTCCGTCACCAGGTAGACACACCCAAAGCTGCCACGCCCCAACCTCTGCATCACCCCGTATCGCTTAGCAACCAGCCTGTCAGGGGTCGCCGCATGGTTCAACCAATCAGCTTCTAGCTCCTGGAACCTGGGCATTCCTGAGGAAAACACACGGTCACTTACATCAGACAAACACACTTGCATCAGCCAGTGATGACAACCTATTTTGCCACTGAGGAACATATTTGGCAAGTCTGGTTTTTCTAGGGCCTTGACATGAGCACACTTTGATGTACTATCTGAATGTCACTCTATGGTACACTATCATACTGTCTCTGAACACATGCTGCGCTGCCCCTAAAGCAGATGTTTGTAGTCTTTTGTTCCCCATCTGTGTTGTGTGGTTTGGTTTAAGGAAGGAGCTGGTTGTCTGGCAACCGGAAGGTTGCAGATACCCGGCTCCTCCCAGAGGTGTCCCTGAGCAAGACGACCTTAACCCCAACTGCTCCTGACGACCTGGCTGCTGTCTTGCATGGCTGACACCGACCGTCAGTGCATGCAGTGCATTTCCATTACATTTAAATGGACTGGGAGTCACAGGAGTGTGCCGTTTCGGTGTATTTGCTGGTGTGGTGTATTTAAAAGTGTCTACCTTGACTTGATAAGAGAGTTCAAATAATAATTAGTCATTAGCCCATATCATAAACGTCAGGACAAGCAGGTGAAATGTCTTTATTCATTTCAGCCATTAAACGTGCCTTCGTGGGAGACAAACATACCCCCGAAACAAGCAAGGGGTCTTTCTTTCTTTCTTTCTTTCCCACTTCGACACAGTGAGCAGTGTTTGCATGGTTGACACTCACCTTATTCTCGTCACAAAGAGGATCGTTTGTTCGTTCATCCGACATAAAAACCAGTTGACTTTCTTCCGTGTTTGCTCTGGTCTCCATGGAGTCGCACCTCCTCCCCTCATTAACCACAGGCCCACAGGTCAGCGTCAACACACGTGGAGAAATGTCACGTGTCGCAGTGTAGGCATTGCGTTACTGTAATATTATTGGAGGCTATAATATTGTAAGTTATTATTATTATTATGTAGGCCTATTACTATTTTGTAGCATTACCTACCTTTTTATGTTGATGTTTTCTAAACAGTAGTGCCTTTAATGCGCTATTTAATGGTGTTAAATATATTACATGAATCAAACACTCAATATGTATAGGCCTATACTTGAATATAGAAAAATGTAAGATAATTATTTAACAACGACCTAGGCCTATGGTTTACAGGGTTTTCAAAGTGCCGTCGTTAGCTGCTAGCACCTCATTGCTTTAAATCAGGGGTTCTCAACCTTTTTCAGGCTGGGCCCCCCCAAAACTGGTTCATTGCAGTCGGGCCCCCATTGTTGACGGTGGGGGGGGGGGGGGGCGACGGGTGCGCGCAATAGTAACACACCGCGGACCTGCCGACGGGGGGGGGGGGGAAGGGGGGGGGGGGCGGGGTGCGCGCAAGTAACGGGCCTGCCGACGGGGGGGGGGGGGGGGGGGGGGGGGGGGCGACGGGTGCGCGCAATAGTAACACACCGCGGACGACCGACGGGGGGTGCGCGCAATAGTAACACACCGCGGACCTGGCGACGGGGGGGGGGGGCGACGGGTGCGCGCAATAGTAACACACCGCGGACCTCCGGCCGACGGCGGGGGGGGGGCGACGGGTGCGCGCAATAGTAACACACCGCGGACCTCCGGCCGACGGCGGGGGGGGGGGGGGGGTGGTGCGCGCAATAGTAACACACCGCGGACCTCCGGCCGACGGCGGGGGGGGGGGGGGGGGTGGTGCGCGCAATAGTAACACACCGCGGGGTGCGCGGTGTGTTACGCTCTCAAAAAGGAGGACAAATACGCGTCCGGCTTGATGCTGCGCCGGACGCCGGACAGGGCTTTGAAAAACCGGACAGTCCGCCTAAAGCCGGGCGCGTATTTGTCCTCCTTTTTGAACCCGCGCCCCCCCCCGGGAGAGTGTCCGCGCCCCCCCCCCCCCACCGGTTGAGAACCACTGCTTTAAATAGTCAGGGTCATGCTTCCTCCTTTTTCTGCTCGCCTCTGTGTCCACTCTCATGTCCACCTGATCTACTAAACATCCATTATGATTTTCCATTACGTTTTTCATGTTTCTTCTGGTGTATTTGTTCTCACGCCGCGCCTCCCCTGAAGCTCCCTGGCCGTGCCTCACACTTTGAAAACCGCTTTACATCACTCAGTAACTACTGGGTTTAATTGTTTGGGTCAAAGAATTTAATAAAATACAAGTAACAATTAAATAGGCCTACCAATGTTTATTTACTTATAATATTTTTTAGAGAAGGGGGGACTTGCGACACACAGCAGCCAAAGTTCCTGCTAAATTTCAGTAATGCCAATGCCAACGGAGCATTAGCATTAAGCTAATGTAACAGAACAAAGTAAGCTAACAGCATACTAACTAACCCTAAGCTAACAGAAAAACAGGGTCATAAAAGGTTGAGCTGCCCTATCATTAGGAAACTAAATTGACTAAAGTAACATTATGAAATGTAGCTTTGACATAAGGAACAGAGGAGAAGCAGTTTTCATAAACATGACACATATTTTCCCAACCTCATATAGTCAGAATAAAGA
This sequence comes from Merluccius polli, assembly GCA_030340625.1. NCBI lineage: Eukaryota > Metazoa > Chordata > Actinopteri > Gadiformes > Merlucciidae > Merluccius > Merluccius polli. Next base: position 56,217 of record JAOPHQ010000041.1, on the reverse strand, counting down.
ACAATAATAATGAATGGAATACTGAAATGCATTAAAACAGAAAAAAAAAAATCACATCACATCAGACGTAATACAAACAGAAACTGAAAATAACGAGACTCAACTAATAAGTCTGTGACAGAAACCCAACATGAATGTAGGACACCATACTATGTCCTCATCTTGGTTGTAACTGGAGTTGGAACAGTAGTCAGTGCTTGGGTTTGGTTGAGGGGCCGAACGTCGCTGTAGATGACCTCATCATCCTGTGCACGGGTCTGACCTGTAACCAGGAAGCACACCAGCAAACCTCAGATTCCTTTCATCGTTTCCCTAGTATTAAAGTGTCAGTGGACCAGTGGGTGAACCAATTCACCAGTTTTTTAATTTTATCTTAGTATGTCTTCAATGATCTTCAACACAAGCTATGCCATTTTGTCACTGTTACTAAAATAACAGCGTCATTTAGAAAAAATAAGTGTAAAACCCTTTGTGTATGCCAGTCTCCGCCAACCAGTTTGTGAACTGAATAATTTCTCCTCTCAGAACCAAGTCCCGTTCTTTTTATGATGTCGAAAGTATGCCGACGCCGAGATGGTACGCTAACGCCACGGTGTGTGTGGATGTGCGGAGCTTCGTCTTGGTAGCGGACGGTTAATGTTGTTGGTTGCGAGAGGGCTGAGAGAGGGTTGAGCTTCTCGGACACTTAACGTATAACACAGTGGCACATTGCATATACAACATCACTCATTATGAAGCTCATACTCAATGACGTGTACTAGCTTAAAAAAGTAAAAAAGTATCACAAAGTTGGCGTGGATCATAGCCATGTCTCCTGGCTCCACTAAAACATCCGTTACCAATATAAGTTGATTATAAATGACAAACCATGACACCAGTACAGTCTGTTTCATCAATAAACAATTACTTCACCACGGTCCGTTTCATTAAAAAGGATGACATTATTGATAAAGAAGGACATCACCGCCTTCTATTTTATTGATGAACAATTACATCGTTACAGCCTGCTTCTTCAACACATAATGACATAGTCACAACAGGAGACAGTTACCTGGAGGAATTGTGTTTGAAGTGGACTGTTGCATAACTGTTTTCCTCTGAAGCATCATTTCTGATCATTTCCTGTTCACTGTCCACCACCTAGACAGACATACAGACAGTCAGACATACACTCATACACGTGTGTGTGTGTGTGTGTCCACCCACCCTCACTCCCCGCCCCCACACACTTTAGTTGACAGAAAGTACTCACCTGTTTTGGACTCTCCTCAGCAGCCTTCTTTGGCGCTCGTCTCCTATTTAATATGATGACAAAAAAAACATTACAAATATGTCGTTGTGTGCTGTCTTGTTCCACACAACAATAATACCAACATCATTTTTCAAACACAGCTCCAGTCAAATTTCAGTTGAATTTTTATGGATTTCCTGGAATTTAGTCTCCAAGAGAAACATAACTATCTTCATTATCATCAATAATATTGATCTTTACAAAAAATACATATTGATTAACGTCTTATGTAGCTGTTGAACACACATTTTAGAGAATTGATTTGTAGGGTTAGAGTACCTTTTAGCGATGACACACCCAGCTAAAAGAACAAAGAAAACAGCCAACAACACGCCAATCACCACGGCAACATTCGGTATGGAAGACCTTCTGTTTCCTGTAAAACAACAACAGTGGGATTTATCCATCAGAAATTCTTCTGTTCAGTCTTCAATATCAACACTGACTAGATTACATCATGTTAGATACAATTAGATTACATTACATCATGTTAGATACAATTAGATTACATTACCTTATGTTAGATACAATTAGATTAGACTAAATTACATCACATTTGATACAATTAGATTACATCATGTTTAATTAGATAAGATTTGATAGTCATGTTAGAACCAATAAGATTACATTCAATTACATCATGTTAGAACCAACCGATTCAATTAAATTACATTAGATTACATCATGTGAGATACAATTAGATTAGATTACACTAGATTACATCATTTGAGATCAAATTGGATTAGATTACAGTAGATTAGATTACTTTGTTAGAAAGATTACATTAAATGACATAATGTTAGAACCAATTAGATAACATTATGGTAGATAAGATGACATTGTTAGATACAATTAGATTACATTACATAATTTTAGATACAATAATATTAGATTTGAGTCAATAAAATAATGAGATTAGACAAAATGTTAAGATTATATTAGACTGTTAACTGTTTTTACTTTAGTTTCATTGTTTAGACTATAATAGATTAGATAATGTTAACCTATAATAGATTAGATTAGATCATGTAAAACTACAATAGATTAGATTAGATAATAGACTATAATAGATTCGATATGTTAAAACTAGTTACGATTAGATAATAGACTATAATAGATTAGATATGTTAAAACTACATTAGATTAGATAATAGACTATAATAGATTAGATTAGATAATATTAGACTATAATAGATTAGATTAGATAATGTTAGACTATAATAGATTAGATTAGATAATGTTAGACTATAATAGACTATGAGATTAGATTAGGAACACAGCGAACACAGAGGGACTCACGCCCATCTGCCTCCACGACCAGACTCCAAGGCAGGGATGTTTTCGAACTGCTGGTGTCCAGAGAGCAGGTGTAATTCCCTGTGTTGTGAATGGTCAGAGAACTGAGGTGGAGGGCGGGGCCTGTCTCTGATAGGGCTTGGCCATCTCTGTACCACTTGACGTCCAATTGGTGGAAAGAGCAGTCTGCAGTACAGGTGAGTGTGACTTGACCGCCCTCTTTCATCACATTCCCACTGATGGAGCTTCGAACCGCCACATCCACATCCTCTGGTTCTGTTGAAGACACAGTGAAACAGACGTTCATTTCAAGCTATCCAGCTGGATAGCCTGACAGCATTTCCCCTGAACCTGAAGTCTAAGTGGTCACAATGTCTATCAGTAATAATTTACTATTTACCAAGTAAGTTTGCACATGCAAGGAATCAGAAAAACTGTACAACAACCGGCTCTTTCTGATGAAGCTCTTTCTGATTTAGTGGCTTTTATCCAAAACGTCTTTCAGGAAATTCAGATACACATCATTAAGGAGCGGGTGGGTTAGGGCATCTTACTATCACTTACTAGTGACAGTACTAGAAGCAACACTTACTAGTGACAGCACTAGTAGAAACAACACTTACTAGTGACAGTAGTCGAAACAACACTTACTAGTGACAGTAGTAGAAACAACACTTACTAGTGACAGTGCTAGTAGAAACAACACTTACTAGTGACAGTACTAGTAGAAACAACACTTACTAGTGACAGTACTAGTAGAAACAACACTTACTAGTGACAGTACTAGTAGAAACAACACTTACTAGTGACAGTGCTAGTAGAAACAACACTTACTAGTGACAGTGCTAGTAGAAACAACACTTACTAGTGACAGCACTAGTAGAAACAACACTTACTAGTGACAGTACTAGTAGAAACAACACTTACTAGTGACAGCACTAGTAGAAACAACACTTACTAGTGACAGCGCTAGTAGAAACAACACTTACTAGTGACAGTACTAGTAGAAACAACACTTACTAGTGACAGTACTAGTAGAAACAACACTTACTAGTGACAGTACTAGTAGAAACAACACTTACTAGTGACAGTAGTAGAAACAACACTTACTAGTGACAGTACTAGTAGAAACAACACTTACTAGTGACAGTGCTAGTAGAAGCAACACTTACTAGTGACAGTACCAGTAGAAACAACACTTAGCCTACTAGTGACAGTGCTAGTAGAAACAACACTTACTAGTGACAGTAGGCTACTAGTAGAAACAACACTTACTAGTGACAGTACTAGTAGAAACAACACTTACTTTTAACTGTGATAGTGACTCCTAGCGGCCCGGCGAACGATCCCTTGTCCACGTTGGTCTCGATGCGGAAGCGGTACGTCGCTGCATCGCGTGACGTCGTCTTGGAGATCTGCAAGGTGCAGCTGCTGGTGCGGTCGCCCAGGTACTCGAACCTGCTGCCGGCCGTGACTTTGGCGCTGTCGTACACGGAGTACGTTTCTCCCTGGCAGATCAGGTGATTGGGGCACCACACCACCCGTACCACTCGGCCCACCCCGCTGCTCTGTGTGCGGAGCTCAGGGTGGGTGAAGTTGCAGGGGATGGTGGTGGTGGAGCCCTCCACCACGCAGATGGGTTCAGGGTAGTCCACGTGCCAGACGCGGTCTGCCCGCAGCGCCCCTGGAGGGACCAGACAGAGGGGGGGGGGGGGTCAGAACATGGAGCACGGTTCTACAGAGTGGTGCGGGGATGACGTATTTTTGTGGTGTGACAACCGCACATATGTATCAACAGACTGTAATATCCTCACATAGCCACAAGGGGACAGGAATAAATACATGAGCTGTAATATCTACACATAGCCACTATGGAATAGAAATAAATATATAAGTTGTATTAACCGCACCTGGCCACCAGATGGCGGCACACATAATACACTGGGGGCGGGCGCTAAACACTAGCCAATCAGAGCATAGTATGCGTCATAGAGGCCACGCCTACCCAGGTACTACCAAACCACACATCCGGGGGAAGGGGAGAAACCCCCAGGCAGGGTATCTGTTAAGATATCCAACTAAGGATAGCTCCACGCGTGAATTTTACAATACCTCTCCTTTTGCTTCATAGATAATATACCTAAAGCTAAACAAATAAAGTGAGTTAAAAGCGATCCTGTGTCGGCGGCCTTCTTCCTCAAAGAACACACTACAGTGGGACTCTAAAAACACGCCATTTCGCCCGGAGTCAGGACTTTACACCCTACGTCACTAACAATGTGTGTGCATAGTGCGCGTGTCTATGGCAAGCCGTTTTAACATTTAATAGCTAGACTGGATATTTGTTGTAGATATCTATAATTAAATTCTTCCTAGTCAAAAAGAACATTTCAGATATCCACAATGACGTTCCTCCTATCCACAATTGGCATTTCAGATATCCACAACGTCATTCTTCCTAGGACAAATGACGTCACGTTTGCCATTCATGTGTATGGGGTTTCTCATTACAGATATCTACAATTCAGTTCCAGATATCCGCAATGTGAATTGCGGATATCTGCAACTGAATTATGACTAGTTGTAATTACAGTTTCAGATATCTACAATTTAATTCGGACTACTCATAATTCCAGTAGCCTATAAGATATCTCTAATTCCCCTCAATTCAAGATATCTACATTGTCCTTTTTAGATATCTTAAATTAAGTTTTAACTAGTCAGAATGCCGTTGTAGATATCTTGAACTGAAATTATGACTAGTCAAAATAATGTTGTAGATATCTCAAACTGGAATTAGGAATAGTCATAATTTAATTGTAGATATCTATTATCAAGTTATAGATATATTGAAATGAATTTTGATTAGAGATATCTCAAATTGGAGATATCTTTAACTTTCATTCTGCCTAGTCAAAATGTAATTACAGATATCATGAATTTGAGTTTTGACTAGGCGAAATGACGTTGCAGATATATCTGTAGTTATGTCAGAAGCTACGGCGAGGGGAGGCGGGAGCGGCTAGCTTGTTATTCAAACATACTGTGGCACTGCAACCGCATGGCAAGCCGTTTTACCGCCATGTCAGAGCAGCTGAGGCCCGTGCACGACAGGAGCTGTCGTCGAGAAATACAGAGGATTTACAATCCACAATACAGTACGCTGTAAATTTATATCACAACTCTCTAGTGAACGAAGCTCTCGTTCACCACAAGCTCGTTGATGATAAGCTCTTTCTATTTCATGGCAATTTCCAACTATCTTATCTACAACAACAACCGCCATTGCTTCTGTTAACACTGTTCAAATGCTTTACTGGGCCAATATCCAATGGGAAGCCTCGCATGAGTAACGTCATGCACAACAATTCGGACTAGTCATAATGACGTTTGAGATATCTGCAAATATTATTTGGAGTAGTCAAAACTGAATTGCAGATATTTGCAATTGTCAGCAATGAACATGTCTCGGATAGAGAACTATAACGAGGAGCAGAAGTTATATTTATTGTAGTACTGCATTCGAGGTGTTGTGGACACGGTGGAAGAGGAAAGACACCACCACCACGCTCCGAAGAAAGTCTGTTTGGGATGATCTCTCAAACACATGTAACAGTAGATCTCAGCAGGAGACTGAGCAGCGGCACGTTTAAAGAATTTATGGAAGCGCTTGAAAGTTGAAGCGCGTAATGCTATTGCTGAGCGGACGACCGAGACCTGAGCCCCGCGAGCCGTGAAATATCACTGCTCATTCCATATCTACTATGTCCAATATTGTTATTGTACTGAAGGCCTATCTGGTGTAATAAGTGTAAATGTATCATACATTATTATTAATACTACTAATAATAATTAATAAAACTAATTCTGTGTGTGTCGGTTATAATGGAGCGTTGTTTCATCCTGCAAACTGGTTTAGTCTCCTCTAAAACCGTCCGTTTGGAGACTAGACTAACACGCACAAAATACGCCTCTAGTGTCTGATGTGAATTTCTCTGAAGACACAGCAATTGAGATCAAGGTAAACCGCAGCTGCAGGTTAAACCACAGGTACATACGACACAGCAATGGAGCTTAAGACGTCACGTGACTTCTTGCGTCACCGACGAGTTTAAAACCGTGTTAAACTCTAAAAGTGGCTAAGCTAGCGACAGAGCAATTGCCCCATTGGGTTTTGTCGACGTAACCCAGGGCGACGCTCACTTCCGGGTTGGCCTACAAAAGTACGTCATCCCTGCACCTCTCTATTCTTTGTCTCCTGTCCTATTACTATTCCTTCACACGTTTAAAAATGGGCCTGAGAAGCTCAGGGTGTCAATATGATATTGTATTGTATGGTGTTTTATTGTATTGTGTTCATGTGTTTTAACATATTATTATTATTATTATTATTATTATTATTATTATTATTATCGTTATTATTATTATTATTACATAGTTAAACTAAATCTTTACTGAATCAAACATTTCCCTGCTTTTTCTGTGTTTAATTGTTGGAAATGAAGTCACATTAGACACACATCAGCAGTTAAGCAGCTTACCGGTGAGCAGGAGGAGGACAGAGAGGGTCGATGGATTCATCTTCTTCTGCTGCTTAATTTCTTTCTGTATCTGTCTGATTATTCCCCTGGAGCCATCAAGACCACTGGACACCCGACTGGATTACACTCATAACACACTAATAACAGGGTTAGTGCCGACTGACTGACTTACTGGCTGACTTACTGGCTGATTGTGAAAGGCTACAGGAAATACCGTCACTTTTAACTTCCTCCTTTTAGATATTATCTGCAATCTTGGAAGTATATAACAGTACATAAACACTTAGTTAACCTTCCTCATGGTCATAGATGATTTGTTGAACAGTGGGAAAGAGGGAGAGAGGTAAAAGAGAGAGGGAGGGAGAGAAGTAGCGAGGTATAGACATAGAAGACAGAGGGAGAGAGTTAATAGAAATAGACCATAAGGAAGTGGACTTTGTGGGTCTAATCTTCATGAAACAGTTGAGAGACAGAAGACAGAGAAAGAAGTTGATCACAGGGAGGGAGGGATGTCTGTCGATGAAACAGACTGTACGGTGTTGTGGTTTGTTGTCGAGTGCTAATGATGGCTACATTTACACATTCCTAATGAACCATTTCTAAAGCTTAATACTATAATATTAGGGAAATTAAGAAGGGAGTCTGAGGTTTGCTGGTGTGCTTCTGGGTTACAGGTCAGCCCTTGGACAGGAAGTTGGGGAAAAATGACATCAACAATAAAAAATGACAATTAAACAGGCCTACCAATGTTTATTTTTGGACTAGTCTGAATAATTGTTTTTACAGATGGGTGTACTTGCAACACACAGCAGCAACACCAGCAGCCAAAGTTCCTGCTATGTTTCAGTGAATTGTACTTCCCACTTCTTATTTTAACTCAAATGTGATGAGTGTGATTATCTGCCCTCCGTCAATGGAGGAGCTACACAACACACTTTAACACAGTAACCACAGACGTTAGTTCCTATTTCATGTAGGCTACGCCGCCTCGGCTTCGCCTCATGGGCTTCGTCCTCGTGCTTGTGCGCACTGAAAATTGCAAACCATGCACCAATCACTGTGGGCCCTGGCCACATTTCCCATGCATGAAATAGTTTTGCTATTATAACTCTAGTTCTATGATTGTAGGCGGAGACGTCTAGTTCCCCCCCCCCCCCCCCCGCTGTACCCTCCATTGCAGGAAGAATAGCATGGAGGACGAGGGGCCCTCGACGAGGCCTTATATACACGGTGCCAGGCCCGGTTCCAGAACAGAATGCCTTGGGGTGCATCCGAGATTACAGGGGGTGCACCAGTACTATAGAAGTGGTGGGGACCAGTACGCGATTGTCGACAGGGGGGGGGGGGCGGGGGGAATAGAATAGAATATCTTTATTATCATTATACCAAAGTACAACAAAATTGAGGTAGAGCTCTCCGGTTCAGTGCAAAGAACAAATAACATTAAAAAGGCACATTAGAATTTACGATAAAAAAGTAACAATAGAATATAAATAGTGCAGGAATGGGAATGGAATATATAAATAAACAGTAACCAGATAACCAGATATTGTCAGAGAACCAGATATTGTCAGAATTTTAAAATAAAATATAGATAGTGCAAGAATGGGAATGGAAATATCAATTATAATTTAAACAGTAACCAGATATTGCACATGTTATAGAGTTTTTTGAAATATGACATTTTGCACAGTGAATATTAGTATTATTTCAGGTGACCGGTTGTATTGTTCAGTGTAGTGATAGCTCTGGGAAAGAAGCTATCCCTCAGTCCCTCAGTCCTGGTTTTGTGTGACCTGTAGCGAGGGCAACAACTCCAACAGGTTTCCGGGGTGAGAGGAGTCTTTGGTGATGTCGGCCGCTCTGTTGAAGTAGCGAGGGCTGGCGATGTCCTCTAGGCTGGACAGAGAGCAGCCAGTGATCTTCTGGGCCGTGTTGATCACCCTCTGCAGCGCTCTCCTGTCTGCTACCGAGCTCCCCGCGTACCGCGCTGTGATCCCGTACGCCAGGATGCTCTCTATGGTGGCTCTGTAGAATGTCACCAGCAGCTTCTCCTCCAGGTTGGTCCTCCTGAGCACCCTCAGGAAGTGTAGTCGCTGCTGGGCTTTCTTCACTGTCGCCGTGGTGTTTGCAGTCCAGGAGAGGCTGTCAGAGATCTGCACGCCCAGGAGGCGGATGGAGTGGACCCTTTCCACGCAGTCCCCGACTGGGTGTATGCAACACACACATCCCAGCGACCAAAGTTCCTGCTACCTTTTAGTGATTTGTACTTCCCACTTCTTATCAATTCGCTCAAATGTGTGATTATCTGCCCTCCTTCAATGGAGGAGTGTGTTGTGTAGCTACACAACAGCTTGTATAGTTACACAACACACTTTAACACAGTAACCACAGACGTTAGTTCCTATTTCATGTAGGCTACGCCGCCTCGGCTTCGCCTCATGGGCTTTGTCCTCGTGCTCGTGCGCACTGAAAATTGCAAACCATGCACAAATCACTGTGGGCCCCGCCCACATTTCCCACAGCACCGTGTATATAAAGGCCGTGTGGACCGCCCCTCGTCCTCCTTTTTCCTTCAGCAATTGGAGAACCAAAAAATCAACAATACAAGATGCTCGCTTCTACAAGTAAGATCAGCGACGGCGTGGCGGCGCTCCCCCCCCCGGCGGGGAGCATGCGTCGTGCTTTCCACGGCTGGGGGCTAAACGCGGCGGTGTGACCCTCACAGGCTCTGTGGCCTGCTCTGCCTGCCGCTCGCAGGCCTCGCGAGGACCTTCTCGCTTATATGCTCGTGTGATTTTGTTCACTGGCAATCTGGAGCTACTTATTCGCCACTGTTTGGGGGACAGCGGATGTAGGATGCTCATTTTGTGTCAAGCTGTTACGCCGGTGAGCGGGCTCTGTGCCTTCCTGCCTCTCATTGGGTGCGGATGTGGGAAGAGCCTGACGACTCTTTACCGCTGGTTTGGTTCCCTTGTCACTCTGTGTGGCCTTTTTTCATGGGTTTTAAGGAAAAGCAGGCTTGAGTCAGAGGTTACAGACTCACTCTAGTCTCTTGTTCACCGCTTTTGCGTGTCATGAGATAATTGGGGCTTTTATTGTGACTGTCGTGCGTTGCACATGTATGTTCCTGAGTCCGGTGTGCCCCAGGACTTGGGTCCAGCAGGGGTACAGTCATAGTAGTAGAGGAGTAGCCTGCATGAAATAGTTTTGCTGTTATAACTCTAGTTCTATGATTGTAGGCGGAGACGTCTAGTTTCCCCCCCGCTGTACCCTCCATTGCAGGAAGGATAGTATGGAGGACGAGGGGCCCTCGACGAGGCCTTATATACACGGTGCTGTGGGAAATGTGGGAGGGGCCCACGACGATTGGTGCATTTTCTGAAATGTTCAGTGTGTGCGGGACAAGCCCATAAGGTGCCAAATAGATGGCTAGGTGTCCCTGGACACCCAATGATAACAAGTCAGAATGGTGGTTGTCGATGCCAAACTGTGTCTCCTCAATGTGTTCCCCAAGCAGACATACATCCTCTGTACCAATCTCCCCTCGGACAATGTGTAGGACTTTTGACACCTTAGGAGCTTGAGCTTGCATTGTTGAAGCTTGGTGGATCACCCTCTCTGCAGCTCTCAGCACCTTTTAATAATAATAATAACAATAATAATAATAATAATACATTATATTTATATAGTGCTTTACACAGTGCTCAAAGACACTTTACAGATGCCCGGCATCCTTGTTTTCTTCTGTAGACACTACCTGGCCATACGTGTCAACTGTCAATTTATGCTGCTCCCCGGCTCCCCATCCCCACTCCAAGATGGCGGCCGAATTTCTCGCATCACAGCAGCCAATGATGCGTCTATGATATAAGATGTCTATGCTCATTCCTGCACCACTCACACACCATTACGCATTACTGTAATATTATTGGAGGCTATAATATTGTAAGTTGTTGTTATTATTATTATTATTATTATTATTATTATTATTATTATTATTATTTATTATTATTTATTATTATTATGTATTGCTATTTTGTAGCATTACCTACCTTTTTATGTTGATGTTTTCTTTTTATGTTGAGTAATTTATTACAAAGAAAACAACAAAAAAAGTAAAGTTTGTTGAGGACTTTTTATTCAGTCTCTACAGATTTTTTTAAATTTTAGAACCACATCTTACAAAACCGTTTAAAATTAGGCCATATTTTTATTTTCATGCGTGCTCATTTGAGTAAAGTTAGCCGAAGTTCAACTTTTGGCCCACATCTGCAAGCCCCCCCGCTCGGACACCAGCCATCCCATAATCCTTTGCGCCGGCCCAGCCAAAGGCGTCGCATCTGGTGCGGCCGGGCCATCACTCATAGCACGGTGATTGACAGTTAGCTTTAGATCGGTTGCTTAGCACTGCTGTAGCGAAGCTCCGCCCTAGCCACCGCGATAAACGCCATTGAAAGAGATTTCTTTATCTTTCAATGGCACTGGATAAACCCTAAAAATGTTTTTAAAAAAAGCTATGTCCCGCCCCAACTTCCGGTTTATGGAGATGCCTCACGAAAGACGTTAAAAACTTCCATTGGATAGTGCCTTTAATGTGCTATTTAATGGTTTTAAATATATTAAATGAATCAAACACTCAGTATGTATAGGCCTATACTTGAATATAGAAAAATTAAAGATAATTATTTAACAACGAGGTAGGCCTATGGTTTACATCACTCAGTAACTACAGGGTTTAATTTTTTTGGGTCAAAGAAGTTAATAAAATAAAAGTAACAATTAAATAGGCCTACCAATGTTTACTTTTCAGTAATGACTAGTCTAAATAATATTTTTTAGAGAAGGGGGACTTGCGACACACGCGGCATATACTGTATATTTAACACAGTAACCACAGATGTTAGGAAAATGACTGATGATTGTAGACTTACATGACCCACACAGACTGTAAAGCTATGACCAGGGCCGCCGCTCCCCATACGCAGAGTACGCAGAGCGCGTAGGGCCCCAAGTACCTGGCGGGAGCCCCCAAAATTATGGTTGAAAAAAGATTTCATGAAAATTATTACATTTTTATATTGCAAAAAATATATGTGGTATATTCTTCTCGGCTGCCAGAATACTGGTTTGTGGATGATGAAATGATGGAGGTCCGCTCCCAAAAGTGTCTGAGTAAATAACTTTTTATTTAACAGAGAACACAAGCGGGATGACATTCAATGCATCTGAATGGTGGCCGAATGGTCTCCGAACCTGAGTCCGAATCCCCCAAAGGGGTCCGAATCTGAATCCTCTCTAATGCACACACTTCTTATAGGCCTGAGCCAGACCATACGTGGCAGTCCGGCAAGCTGAAACAATGCGTCTGGAAGAAGGTAGAGATTTACTACTCAAAAAAGGGTACTACTCAAAACCTTCTGAGGTCATTAGGGCATCTTCTTGCTGTTTCAGCAGGCACTCATGATTGTACCTATAGTTTACAGAGAGACACAGGATGTGCTCTCATGACACAGCAGTATTCTACAGATAAAGAATGAGTGAAATACAATGAATGAAAGAAAGAAGGAGAATAACCTGCAAATGTATATCAGGAAATACACCTCATTTATAAATGAGTTAACATGCCCACCGTTGTTGTTTATCAATTGTGTACCCTCAATTCGGGCAAATTAGATGTTTTTACCTAATATATAGAAATAGTTCCCCCTGCTTCCCTGAAATGGTACAGCCTTCAAAGTTCTTGTGACTCTTGTCTTTTTGCATTGGAGTTCGCTCTGTAGCCTTTTGCCTGAAGTGGTCATATTTAGCTCGCTTATTTAGCCTACTTTATTAATCTGAATGTTGAGGCTGAGGCATAATGGCAAGTAAGAGACCACATGAATCTGGCGCTGTAAAACGAAAGACGAGGAAACAGAGAGATGACACCCGTGCATCCCTTTCTGGTAAGTCCGTGTTTTATAGGTCTAATTTCAGTGATGTTGCTCATAGCTAACGTCAGCAACCTAGGCTAGGTTACCTAGCAATTGGATTTGATGTGGTTGCCAACACTCACGCCAGGAGCGTTGCCAACATGTGAGTGTCACGCCAGGAGCGTGAGTGTTGGCAACCCTGTGTAGCTCTAAGCCCTAAATTATATAATCTAGATTTCACAATGCATGTGGCACGTTTGCAAAGTTGACAGTTGTCACTGTAGATATTGGGTGACTAAATATGAAGTCAACAAAATTCTAGTTAGCAGTCCGTGCACAGTGCATTGCTTCAGTCCAAAGCTTTTCTGCATACGGTGACACAACATTATCAGCGACCAGAGATTAGACGGGCTGATGAATTTACCAAGAAATAAGAATAGTGAGAATTATTTCAGAACTTTAATTTAAGGCATACATGCATGTAATATATCCATTGCTTAAAATAGGCATGCATGCAGTTAGCAGAATGCTGGAAAGATAAACACACAGTTTAGTTGGTTGGTCTGTGTGTGTGTCTTTGTTTTTATGATGCTACTTTCTTTTATAACTTATTCATGTGCATAATTATTTTTGTTCATCTTTGGAGCCTGCAGCTATTTTCATTTTATTATATTGTAATGCTGTTGTTGATATATTACTTAATATATACATTTTCATAGTTCTGTCAGGACCACTTTTGTCAAAATATCTTTTATTCTAAAGCAGAATATTACATTTGGCGGTATGGCTCTGTTCTGGGACCTCCTTGTCCTTCCATGTGCCTACATGGAAAAGTTTAAGACAAGGAGAGCGGCAGCAGAGACCGCCCGGGGTACAGAACAGAGCAAGCATCAATGACAATCAGAAAATTACATTGATTAATTAGATACAACATAAAAGGAGGAACTGGGGTGGAGGTGGGTTGCAAAAAGCTAGCAAGGAAGCAGCGAAGATAGGCAGGCTGAAGCAGCTTAAATAAGGCGCCAAGAATGATATTTGCCAATGGGTGTTTGAGGGGGAGTCAGCTGAGCTGTCAGCTGACTGTGTATGGTATCCAATAGGAAGCTAGGGGAATCAGCTGATGTATGTTTATAATAATACATTATTTTTTGAAGCGTTTCTGAATACTCAAAGTCATTTACATTAAATCATAAAAGCGGCAAAAACAACTATGACTATGATTATGACTAGCTGTGATCATATGATCTGTACTGAGGGCTGAGCCTGACTTTGTGGCCTGCCTGAACTAACGCTACGCTCAATTTCTATGTTTATTTAATGTCAATTTTAAATATTCAATAAATAGCAAAGGTTCAAGTGTTTGAGTGGAACTCTGAAGGGTTTTTGTGGGAGGGGGGGCTCCCTGACCATTTCTGCTTAGGGCCCCCAAAAGCTTAGCAGCGGCCCTGGCTATGACTGTATAAATACTGTAAGCAAGTTGAATGCCAACGGAGCATTAGCATTAAGCTAATGTAACAGAACAAAGTAAGCTAACAGCATACTAACTAACCCTAAGCTAACAGAAAAACAGGGTCATAAAAGGTTGAGCTGCCCTATCATTAGGAAACTAAATTGACTAAAGTAATATTATGAAATGTAGCTTCGACATAAGGAATAGAGGAGAAGCAGTTTTCATAAACATGACACATATTTTCCCAACCTCATATAATCAGAATAAAGAACAATAATAATGAACGGAATACTGAATATAAAAATAAAAATAAAAATACGGAAGAGTATTAGGGCCACATGAAGACAAAATATTTTTTTAAATTTCTGAGAAAAAAAGTCGAAATTTTCGAGAAAAAAGTCGAAATTTTCGAGAAAAATATTTTTTAAGTTTCTGAGAAAAAAGTCGAAATTTTCGAGAAAAAAAGTCGAAATTTTCGAGAAAAAAAGTCGAAATTTTCGAGAAAAAAGTCGAAATTTTCGAGAAAAAAGTCAAAATTTTCGAGAAAAAAGTCGAAATTTTAGAGAAAAATAGTCACACTGCCAGGAACGGCGGAAGTGGGCTAGTCTTTCACAACAGAGCTGGTTCGTGTTTGATTTGCTGCTGAAATGGATGACTTAATTCAGTGTTATTTCAGGATTGGGTTTAATAACAAGGAGATCCTTGGTGTCTTGGCGCAGAATCACAATATTGTTATTTCTGTCGCACACAGGCGGCCTACACTCTGACGACAGCACCCTCCCACCCCCCGACAGTCACACACTCACCCCAGCAAAGCACACCCATAGGCGGCTTACACTTAGCCCAGCAGAGCACACACACAGGCGGCCTACAGTCTGAGGACAGCACCCTCCCACCCCCAGACAGTCACACACTTAGCCCAGCAAAGCACACACACAGGCGGCCTACACTGTGAGGACAGCAGCCCCCCGACAGTCACACACTTAGCCCAGCAAAGCACACACACAGGCGGCCCACACTGTGAGGACAGCAGCCCCCCGACAGTCACACCATTACCCCAGCAGAGCACACACACAGGCGGCCTCCACTCTGACGACAGCAGCCCCCCCGACAGTCACACACTTGGCCCAGCAAAGCACACACATAGGCGGCCTACACTCTGAGGACAGCAGCCCCCCGACAGTCACACCATTACCCCAGCAAAGCACACACACAGGCGGCCCACACTCTGACGACAGCACCCTCCCACCCCCCGACAGTCACACACTCACCCCAGCAAAGCACACCCATAGGCGGCTTACACTTAGCCCAGCAGAGCACACACACAGGCGGCCTACAGTCTGAGGACAGCACCCTCCCACCCCCCCAGACACTCACACCATTACCCCAGCAAAGCACACACACAGGCGGCCTACACTCTGACGACAGCAGCCCCCCGACAGTCACACCATTACCCCAGCAAAGCACACACACAGGCGGCCCACACTGTGAGGACAGCAGCCCCCCGACAGTCACACCATTACCCCAGCAAAGCACACACACAGGCGGCCTACACTGTGAGGACAGCAGCCCCCCCGACAGTCACACACTTGGCCCAGCAAAGCACACACATAGGCGGCCTACACTCTGAGGACAGCAGCCCCCCGACAGTCACACCATTACCCCAGCAAAGCACACACACAGGCGGCCCACACTCTGACGACAGCACCCTCCCACCCCCCGACAGTCACACACTCACCCCAGCAAAGCACACCCATAGGCGGCTTACACTTAGCCCAGCAGAGCACACACACAGGCGGCCTACAGTCTGAGGACAGCACCCTCCCACCCCCCCAGACACTCACACCATTACCCCAGCAAAGCACACACACAGGCGGCCTACACTCTGACGACAGCAGCCCCCCGACAGTCACACCATTACCCCAGCAAAGCACACACACAGGCGGCCTACACTCTGACGACAGCACCCCTCCCACCCCATTCGGAAGGCTCTGTTGTGAGTGAGGGGGACTCGTAGCGCTAGACCACTTCCGCCGTTCCTGGCAGATTTGTGACTTTTTTCTCGAAACTTTTGACTTTTTTCTCGAAAATTTCGACTTTTTTCTCGAAAATTTCGACTTTTTTTCTCGAAAATTTCGACTTTTTTTCTCGAAAATTTCGACTTTTTTCTCAGAAACTTAAAAAATATTTTTCTCGAAAATTTCGACTTTTTTCTCGAAAATTTCGACTTTTTTTCTCAGAAATTAAAAAAAATATTTTGTCTTCATGTGGCCCTAATACTCTTCCGTAGAAATGCATTAAAACAGAAAACAGAAAAAAAAAAAAATAATCACATCACATCAGACGTAATACAAACAGAAACTGAAAATAACGAGACTCAACTAATAAGTCTGTGACAGAAACCCAACATGAATGTAGGATGAGGACACCATACTATGTCCTCATCTTGGTTGTAACTGGAGTTGGAACAGTAGTCAGTGCTTGGGTTTGGTTGAGGGGCCGAACGTCGCTGTAGATGACCTCATCATCCTGTGCACGGTCTGACCTGTAACCAGGAAGCACACCAGCAAACCTCAGATTCCTTTCATCGTTTCCCTAGTATTAAAGTGTCAGTGGACCAGTGGGTGAACCAATTCACCAGTTTTTTAATTTGATCTTAGTATGTCTTCAATGATCTTCAACACAAGCTATGCCATTTTGTCACTGTTACTAAAATAACAGCGTCATTTAGAAAAAATAAGTGTAAAACCCTTTGTGTATGCCAGTCTCCGCCAACCAGTTTGTGAACTGAATAATTTCTCCTCTCAGAACCAAGTCCCGTTCTTTTTATGATGTCGAAAGTATGCCGACGCCGAGATGGTACGCTAACGCCACGGTGTGTGTGGATGTGCGGAGCTTCGTCTTGGTAGCGGACGGTTAATGTTGTTGGTTGCGAGAGGGCTGAGAGAGGGTTGAGCTTCTCGGACACTTAACGTAAAACACAGTGTGTGGCACATTGCATATACAACATCACTCATTATGAAGCTCATACTCAATGACGTGTACTAGCTTAAAAAAGTATCACAAAGTTGGCGTGGATCGTAGCCATGTCTCCTGGCTCCACTAAAACATCCGTTACCAATATAAGTTGATTATAAATGACAAACCATGACACCAGTACAGTCTGTTTCATCAATAAACAATTACTTCACCACGGTCCGTTTCATTAAAAAGGATGACATTATTGATAAAGAAGGACATCACCGCCTTCTATTTTATTGATGAACAATTACATCGTTACAGCCTGCTTCATCAACACATAATTACATAGTCACAACAGGAGACAGTTACCTGGAGGAATTGTGTTTGAAGTGGACTGTTGCATAACTGTTTTCCTCTGAAGCATCATTTCTGATCATTTCCTGTTCACTGTCCACCACCTAGACAGACATACAGACAGTCAGACATACACTCATACACACACACACACTTTAGTTGACAGAAAGTACTCACCTGTTTTGGACTCTCCTCAGCAGCCTTCTTTGGCACTCGTCTCCTATTTAATATGATGACAAAAAAAACCATTATATGTCTGTTGCTGTCTTGTTCCACACAACAATAATACCAACACCATTTTTCTAGCACAGCTCCAATCAAATTTCAGTTGAATTTTTATGGATTTCCTGGAATTGAGTCTCCAAGAGAAACATAACTATCTTCATTATCATCAATAATATTGATCTTTACAAAAAAAAAACATATTGATTAACGTCTTATGTAGCTGTTGAACACACATTTTAGAGAATTGATTTGTAGGGTTAGAGTACCTTTTAGCGATGACACACCCAGCTAAAAGAACAAAGAAAACAGCCAACAACACGCCAATCACCACGGCAACCTCCCGTATTCTGTTTCCTGTAAAACAACAACAGTGGGATTTATCCATCAGAAATTCTTCTGTTCAGTCTTCAATATCAACACTGACTAGATTACATCATGTTAGATACAATTAGATTACATTACATCATGTTAGATACAATTAGATTAGACTAAATTACATCACATTTGATACAATTAGATTACATCATGTTGGATATAATTAGATAAGATTAGATATCATGTTAGATACAATTAGATTAGATGACTGTTAGATCAATTAGATTACATCAAATTACATCATGTTAGAACCAATAAGATTACATTCAATTACATCATGTTGAAACCAACCGATTCAATTAAATTACATTAGATTACATCATGTTAGATCAAATTGGATTAGATTACAGTAGATTATATTACTTTGTTAGATAGATTACATTAAATGACATAATGTTAGAACCAATTAGATAACATTATGGTAGATAAGATGACATTGTTAGATACAATTAGATTACATTACATAATTTTAGATACAATATTATTAGATTTGAGTCGATAAAATAATGTGAGATTAGACAAAATGTTGAGATTATATTAGACTGTTAACTGTTTTTACTTTAGTTTCATTGTTGTTTAGACTATAATAGATTAGATAATGTTAACGTTTAATAGATTAGATTATGTAAAACTACAATAGATTAGATTAGATAACAGACTATAATAGATTAGATATGTTAAAACTAGATTAGATTAGATAATAGAATATAATAGATTAGATTAGATAATGTTAGACTATAATAGATTAGATAATGTTAGACTTGTGACGACCCCCTACATCCCCTTTAGGCCTTTTGATGCCACTACATGGCAGAGTCAGGTCAGGTGGTTTGGCCAGGTGATCAGTTGATCACACCTGGGTTAATGGGTGGGGTATTTAAACCATTTTGTCTATCCTTCAGTTAGGCACTCTTTTCGGTTTGTTGCAGGCACTGTTCTGTTACTCTTTTCCATTGGGCACTTTGGTCTTTTGTCTTTGATTCTTTCCCCTCATCCTCACTCTTGTTAGCTATAGTCTCATTTCTAACATACAGACACATTCACCGCATCCACTCACCCACAACCTCTATACTGCATTTAAACATATACCCTAGACATTTGTTAGCCTACTCCATGTTTGTTCGTCCTTATAAATAAATTACATTTTTGATTTAAAACTCAATTCTGTTGTTGTCCCTTTAATTATGTCATGGTGAAGGTTTCACCGTAACAGACTATAATAGACTATGAGATTAGATTAGGAATCACAATCATCATGTGCATAAGCGAACACAGAGGGACTCACGCCCATCTTCCTCCACGACCAGACTCCAAGGCAGGGACGTTTTCGAACTGCTGGTGTCCAGAGAGCAGGTGTAATTCCCTGTGTTGTGAATGGTCAGAGAACTGAGGTGGAGGGCGGGGCCTGTCTCTGATAGGGCTTGGCCATCTCTGTACCACTTGACGTCCAATTGGTGGAAAGAGCAGTTTGCAGTACAGGTGAGTGTGACTTGACCGCCCTCTTTTATCACATTCCCACTGATGGAGCTTCGAACCGCCACATCCACATCCTCTGGTTCTGTTGAAGACACAGTGAAACAGACGTTCATTTCAAGCTATCCAGCTGGATAGCCTGACAGCATTTCCCCTGAACCTGAAGTCTAAGTGGTCACAATGTCTATCAGTAATAATTTACTATTTACCAAGTAAGTTTGCACATACAAGGAATCAGAAAAACTGTACAACAACCGGCTCTTTCTGATGAAGCTCTTTCTGATTTAGTGGCTTTCATCCAAAGCGTCTTTCAGGAAATTCAGATACACATCATTAAGGAGCGGGTGGGTTAGGGCATCTTACTATCACTTACTAGTGACAGCACTAGTAGAAACAACACTTACTAGTGACAGTACTAGTAGAAACAACACTTACTAGTGACAGTGCTAGTAGAAACAACACTTACTAGTGACAGTGCTAGTAGAAACAACACTTACTAGTGACAGTACTAGTAGAAACAACACTTACTAGTGACAGTACCAGTAGAAACAACTCTTACTAGTGACAGTACTAGTAGAAACAACACTTACTAGTGACAGTACCAGTAGAAACAACTCTTACTAGTGACAGTACTAGTAGAAACAACACTTACTAGTGACAGTACTAGTAGAAACAAAACTTACTAGTGACAGTACCAGTAGAAACAACTCTTACTAGTGACAGTACTAGTAGAAACAACACTTACTAGTGACAGTACTAGTAGAAACAACACTTACTAGTGACAGTACTAGTAGAAACAACACTTACTAGTGACAGTACTAGTAGAAACAACACTTACTAGTGACAGTACCAGTAGAAACAACTCTTACTAGTGACAGTACTAGTAGAAACAACACTTACTAGTGACAGTACTAGTAGAAACAAAACTTACTAGTGACAGTACCAGTAGAAACAACTCTTACTAGTGACAGTACTAGTAGAAACAACTCTTACTAGTGACAGTACTAGTAGAAACAACACTTACTAGTGACAGTACTAGTAGAAACAAAACTTACTAGTGACAGTACCAGTAGAAACAACTCTTACTAGTGACAGTACTAGTAGAAACAACACTTACTAGTGACAGTACTAGTAGAAACAACACTTACTAGTGACAGTACTAGTAGAAACAACACTTACTAGTGACAGTACTAGTAGAAACAACACTTACTAGTGACAGTACCAGTAGAAACAACTCTTACTAGTGACAGTACTAGTAGAAACAACACTTACTAGTGACAGTACTAGTAGAAACAAAACTTACTAGTGACAGTACCAGTAGAAACAACTCTTACTAGTGACAGTACTAGTAGAAACAACACTTACTAGTGACAGTACTAGTAGAAACAACACTTACTAGTGACAGTACTAGTAGAAACAACACTTACTAGTGACAGTACTAGTAGAAACAACACTTACTAGTGACAGTACTAGTAGAAACAACACTTACTAGTGACAGTAGTAGAAACAACACTTACTAGTGACAGTACTAGTAGAAACAACACTTACTAGTGACAGTGCTAGTAGAAACAACACTTACTAGTGACAGTACTAGTAGACACAACACTTACTAGTAACAGTACTAGTAGAAACAACACTTACTAGTGACAGCACTAGTAGAAACAACACTTACTTTTAACTGTGATAGTGACTCCTGACGTCTCGGTGTACAATTCCTTGTCCACGTTGGTCTCGATGCGGACGCGGTACGTCGCTGCATCGCTTGACGTCGTCTTGGAGATCTGCAAGGTGCAGCTGCTGGTGCGGTCACCCAGGTACTCGAACCTGCTGCCGGCCGTGACTTCATCACTGTCGTACACGGAGTGCGAGTCTCCTGTGCAGAACTTGTGATTGGGGCACCACACCACCCGTACCACTCGGCCCACCCCGCTGATCTGTGTGGGGAGCTCAGGGTGGGTGAAGCTGCAGGGGATGGTGGTGGTGGAGCCCTCCACCACGCAGAAGGGTTCAGGGTAGTCCACGTGCCAGACGCGGTCTGCCCGCAGCGCCCCTGGAGGGACCAGACAGAGGGGGGGTCAGAACCAACCCGGAAGTGAGCGTCGCCCTGGGTTACCTCGACGAAAAGCCAATGGGGTTTTTCCATTGGATTTGGGATTATTGCAGAAAATGTGGCAAACAAAAGTTTATGATACTTTTATTCAGCAAGATAATCTTCACCAGTGAACACCACTTTTATGATTTTTGAAGCGTAAATGCAATCGCCAGAAGTTTTTTAAAACACGTAAAAGCTTCAAAATTCACGAGTGGGGGAATTACTGACGTGTTTTATGTCGTAGACCAAAATGTGGCCATCTCTTAAGCTTGTGTTAACCACAGACCTTATTTCAGGCATCTCACCAAAAACCAATTAAAAAAACCCATTGACTTCGAGACGGCAGAAGGGCCCAAAATCCGGATTTACGGGTTTTAGGACTCATTCCTGCACACCACTGTATAAGGCATTTCAGACTGTTTGTAAACAATAGGCGTCAAGATACTTCCAGGTGGCAGGAAGAGAGTGGCTTCCACTGATCTGGGCTCAGTTTCCCGATAACGATGAATCCACGCTCGTACGATCCTTCTTACGAATCATCTTTCGAACGATTGTTATTTTTTTCTGTGCATTTCCCGAAACTCCTCTTAACATGAACGCGCGTGCACATATCTAACGATCGATCGTAGCCTTGTAACTGTCCACTGACACAGTGCTGAAATGGGCTCTGTAAGAGGGGGAGACAGGAATGTTGTTACATGAAACTGTAACTTTTGTGGCAGCAAAAAAATATCTCCCCATCAAGGCCAACGGCAGAGTAGCCTACGAAAAGAATAGACTACAATAGCCTATACCAGGGGTTCTCAACCTTTTTCAGGCTGGGCCCCCCCAAAACTGGTTCATTGCAGTCGGGGCGGGTGGCGCGATCGTAACACTCCTCGGACCTACGGCCGACGGGGGGGGGGGTGCGCGCAATAGTAACACACCGCGGACCTACGGCCGACGGGGGGGGGTGCGCGCAATAGTAACACACCGCGGACCTACGGCCAACGGGGGGGGGGGGGTGCGCGGTGTGTTACTATTGCGCTCTCAAAAAGGAGGACAAATACACGACAGGGCTTTGAAAAACCGGACAGTCCGGCCTAAAGCCGGACGCGTATTTGTCCTCCTTTTTGAACCCGCGCCCCTCCGGGAGAGTGTCCGCACCCCCCCAGTCTATGTCAGTGAGAACCACTGACATTAAGATAGACTAGCCTATCGTAACTTTAGCCTCAGTGGAGTCACCAGCTGGACACATGGTATTGGATGTGTTAACGACGCTCGTAGCGCACTACGAGTCCAAACTGCCTATTGCAACCAAGCACATTGTGAAATCTTGGGTAATTTCTCTGTGATCAATATGTCTATATTTAATTAATGTTTAAACACAGAATGATACTGTTTTTCAAGCATATTAAAGTCGCAAAAACCCGGGGTCACTCGTTTTCCGAGAAGGACGTGACGTCACACCCGAGCTGCAAGTCGCGATTACGAGACAAATGGGCTTTATGCCGAGCGTCACGTGACCAAACCGGAAAACTGGTCTCCTGACTTCCGCTTGTCGTTAAAGCCGGTAGCAGCGGTAGGAACTGACGGCGACAGCTATTGACTTGGCCTAGTTAGCCCTTTTTACTGTTGGCATTTTATTTGATTTTAACATCTGAATGTTAGTGAGAAGAAAATATGGATGAAAAAAAAAAAAAAAAAAAACGGCGGTAAAAGCTAGCGTGTGTGTCCGGGAGAGGGCTGCTCTCCTTGGACACATTACTCTGAAGCCCCGGTGACGGTCTGGAAGTGCGGATTAATAAATAAAATAATGTGACCGCGGTACAGCAGACCTGAACCGGATATGATGAGACCTGTTTCGCAGAATGCGGAAGTATGTTGCGCATAACCCCTATAGAACGCACCATGAGTCCTAAATCCCGGAAATCCGTTAGCATTTTGGCACTTCTGTGGTCTGTGGTTAACACAAGCTTAAGAGATGGCCACGTTTTGGTCTACGACATAAAACACATCAGTAAATACCCCACTCGTGAATTTTGAAGCTTTTACGTGTCTTCAAAAACTTCTGGCGATTGCATTTACGCTTCAAAAATCATGAAAGTAGTGTTCATTGGTGAAGATTATCTTCCTTAATAAAA
This sequence comes from Merluccius polli, assembly GCA_030340625.1. Taxonomy (NCBI): domain Eukaryota; kingdom Metazoa; phylum Chordata; class Actinopteri; order Gadiformes; family Merlucciidae; genus Merluccius; species Merluccius polli. Next base: position 32,124 of record JAOPHQ010000041.1, on the reverse strand, counting down.
CGGGTACGTATCAAACTTTTGTTTGCAACAAAGCTTATTTTCTGCAATAATCCAATGGGAAAAACCCATTGGCTTTTTGTCGACGTAACCCAGGGCGACGCTCACTTCCGGGTTGGCCTACAAAAGTACGTCATCCCTGCCAGTGGCGTCAGTTTGGTTTTAGAAGTGGTGGGGACAATAACCATAAGCTTGAGTGTGGTTTGAAAAGTGCTGGGGACCCTTATGTAAGCTATTCATCCATTCAACGCTGCATTACAATATGCTCTACAGTCACTGGCGTCAGTTTGGTTTTAGTGGTGGGGACCAGGGCTGGAGTGGGAACAAAATTCGGCGCGATTGTCAACGGGGGGGGGGGGGGGGGGGGGGGGGTGCGCGATTGTCAACGGGGGGGGGGGGGGGGGGGGGGGTGCGATTGTTATAAAATTACATTTTTGATTTAAAACTCAATTCTGTTGTTGTCCCTTTAATTATGTCATGGTGAAGGTTTCACCGTAACAGACTATAATAGACTATGAGATTAGATTAGGGACCACAATCATCATGTGCATAAGCGAACACAGAGGGACTCACGCCCATCTTCCTCCACGACCAGACTCCAAGGCAGGGACGTTTTCGAACTGCTGGTGTCCAGAGAGCAGGTGTAATTCCCTGTGTTGTGAATGGTCAGAGAACTGAGGTGGAGGGCGGGGCCTGTCTCTGATAGGGGTTGGCCATCTCTGTACCACTTGACGTCCAATTGGTGGAAAGAGCAGTCTGCAGTACAGGTGAGTGTGACTTGACCGCCCTCTTTCATCACATTCCCACTGATGGAGCTTCGAACCGCCACATCCACATCCTCTGGTTCTGTTGAAGACACAGTGAAACAGACGTTCATTTCAAGCTATCCAGCTGGATAGCCTGACAGCATTTCCCCTGAACCTGAAGTCTAAGTGGTCACAATGTCTATCAGTAATAATTTACTATTTACCAAGTAAGTTTGCACATACAAGGAATCAGAAAAACTGTACAACAACTGGCTCTTTCTGATGAAGCTCTTTCTGATTTAGTGGCTTTCATCCAAAGCGTCTTTCAGGAAATTCAGATACACATCATTAAGGAGCGGGTGGGTTAGGGCATCTTACTATCACTTACTAGTGACAGTACTAGAAGCAACACTTACTAGTGACAGCACTAGTAGAAACAACACTTACTAGTGACAGTACTAGTAGAAACAACACTTACTAGTGACAGTGCTAGTAGAAACAACACTTACTAGTGACAGTGCTAGTAGAAACAACACTTACTAGTGACAGTACTAGTAGAAACAACACTTACTAGTGACAGTACTAGTAGAAACAACACTTACTAGTGACAGTACCAGTAGAAACAACTCTTACTAGTGACAGTACTAGTAGAAACAAAACTTACTAGTGACAGTACTAGTAGAAACAAAACTTACTAGTGACAGTACCAGTAGAAACAACTCTTACTAGTGACAGTACTAGTAGAAACAACACTTACTAGTGACAGTACTAGTAGAAACAACACTTACTAGTGACAGTACTAGTAGGAACAACACTTACTAGTGACAGTGCTAGTAGAAGCAACACTTACTAGTGACAGTACTAGTAGAAACAACACTTACTAGTGACAGTACTAGTACAAACAACACTTACTAGTGACAGTACTAGTAGAAACAACACTTACTAGTGACAGTGCTAGTAGAAACAACACTTACTAGTGACAGTACTAGTAGAAACAACACTTACTAGTGACAGTACTAGTAGAAACAACACTTACTAGTGACAGTACTAGTAGAAACAACACTTACTAGTGACAGTGCTAGTAGAAACAACACTTACTAGTGACAGTACTAGTAGAAACAACACTTACTAGTGACAGTACTAGTAGAAACAACACTTACTAGTGACAGTACTAGTAGAAACAACACTTACTAGTGACAGTACTAGTAGAAACAACACTTACTAGTGACAGTGCTAGTAGAAACAACACTTACTAGTGACAGTACTAGTAGAAACAACACTTACTAGTGACAGTACTAGTAGAAACAACACTTACTAGTGACAGCACTAGTAGAAACAACACTTACTAGTGACAGTACTAGTAGAAACAACACTTACTAGTGACAGTACTAGTGGAAACAACACTTACTAGTGACAGTACTAGTAGAAACAACACTTACTAGTGACAGTGCTAGTAGAAACAACACTTACTAGTGACAGTACTAGTAGAAACAACACTTACTAGTGACAGTACTAGTGGAAACAACACTTACTAGTGACAGCACTAGTAGAAACAACACTTACTAGTGACAGTACTAGTAGAAACAACACTTACTAGTGACAGCACTAGTAGAAACAACACTTACTAGTGACAGTACTAGTAGAAACAACACTTACTAGTGACAGTACTAGTAGAAACAACACTTACTAGTGACAGTACTAGTAGAAACAACACTTACTAGTGACAGTACTAGTGGAAACAACACTTACTAGTGACAGTACTAGTAGAAACAACACTTACTAGTGACAGCACTAGTAGAAACAACACTTACTTTGAACTGTGATAGTGACTCCTGACGTCTCGGTGTACGATTCCTTGTCCACGTTGGTCTCGATGCGGAAGCGGTACGTCGCTGCATCGCGTGACGTCGTCTTGGAGATCTGCAAGGTGCAGCTGCTGGTGCGGTCGCCCAGGTACTCGAACCTGCTGCCGACCGTGACTTTATCACTGTCGTACACGGAGTGCGAGTCTCCTGTGCAGAACTCGTGATTGGGGCACCACACCACCCGTACCACTTCGCCCACCCTGCTGCTCTGTGTGGGGAGCTCAGGGTGGGTGAAGCTGCAGGGGATGGTGGTGGTGGAGCCCTCCACCACGCAGATGGGTTCAGGGTAGTCCACGTGCCAGACGCGGTCTGCCCGCAGCGCCCCTGGAGGGACCAGACAGAGGGGGGGGTCAGAACCAACCCGGAAGTGAGCGTCGCCCTGGGTTACCTCGACGAAAAGCCAATGGGGTTTTTCCATTGGATTTGGGATTATTGCAGAAAATGTGGCAAACAAAAGTTTATGATACTCGCACGTTTTATTCAGCAAGTCCAGTGACTTGCCAGTGACCAGTGAACACCACTTTTATGATTTTTGAAGCGTAAATGCAATCGCCAGAAGTTTTTTAAAACACGTAAAAGCTTCAAAATTCACGAGTGGGGTATTTACTGACGTGTTTTATGTCGTAGACCAAAACGTGGCCATCTCTTAAGCTTGTGTTAACCACAGACCTTATTTCAGACATCTAACCAAAAACCCATTCAAAAAAACCATTGACTTCGAGACGACGGAAGCGGAAGGGCAGAAGGGCCCAAAACCCGGATTTCCGGGTTTTAGGACTCATTCCTGCACACCACTGTAGGGCCGCATTCCGAAGTGGAGGTAGAATGCTTAACGGACCCCCTTTCAAGTACGCCGCGTCATAGAACGGCGCCAAGCACTGTTCCAAAGTTGAGAGCACTCGGAAATTCGCGCCCTTTTCGCAGCCTTTGTTTTTGAGAATTCTAGACAATTATGAAGCATGCATCGATGGATGCTCGTCGAGCTAAAATACCCACAATCCTCTGCGTAGCGGGCGGGGGTATTTAAATGGCGGAAGAAAGGCAATACACGTTCAAATGTAAGTGAAGTTATTTTAAAATGTTCCGAATTATTTTGTGCTGTATTCATTTCACCATGACATGCAAAAAAAAAACGTTGAGCGAAAAGACCCGTGTTATTTTTTGAACGTGTTTGCAACGCCTATAGCCTATTTGCATGGAGTAATGTGTTAATAATAGTAGTGCTATGTAGCCTACCTGGTGTTTAAACAACTGTTAAACTATTAAAACATTTACCATCGTTGGCATTGCCATGATTACAATGATTGCATGATTACTTGACCCGCTGAAAAAAAAAAAAAAAAGCGGAAGCGCCTCCGCACTAGGAAGTCGTTCCAAACTCCGAACGCTCTCAACCACTAGGCAGCACTCTAGTCTCATCTCTATAGAACGCGACTCGTAAGGAAGAGTTCTAGCGAGACTGCAGCCTCCACTTCGGAACACAGCCTAGGACTATAGAGCGTAACAGTGACCGCCCCTTTTTAACAGCTCCGGTGCCGGAAGTAAATTTCCCATGCATTTATCTTGTCCACTTTTCGTAGAATCCTTATAAAAAGAGTATTAAGCCTTTAACCAATAAGCCAATCGTTCGTTATGGTAGTCGTGACCATATTATGTTTGATTCGGGATGAGTAGTTCCTCACTCGGTCAACAAAATAATGTACACAATCTTGTACCTTTGGCTTTTCTTCCGTTTTCCAAATTCTTTTTATGCCCGAATCAAACATAATATGGTCACGACTACCATAACGAACGATTGGCTTGGTTAAAGGCTTAATACTCTAAGGATTCTACGAAAAGTGGACGAGATAAATGCATGGGAAATTTACTTCCGGCACCGGAGCTGTTAAAAAAGGGGCGGTCACTGTTACGCTCTATAGGCCTACGGCATTTCAGACTGTTTGTAAACAATAGGCGTCAAGATACTTCCAGGTGGCAGGAAGAGAGTGGCTTCCACTGATCTGGGCTCAGTTTCCCGATAACGATGAATCCACGCTCGTACGATCCTTCTTACAAATCATCTTTCGAACGATTGTTATTTTTTTCTGTGCGTTTCCCGAAACTCCTCTTAACATGAACGCGCGTGCACAGATCTAACGATCGATCGTAGCCTTGTAACTGTCCACTGACACAGTGCTGAAATGGGCTCTGTAAGAGGGGGAGACAGGAATGTTGTTACATGAAACTGTAACTTTTGTGGCAGCAAAAAAATATCTCCCCATCAAGGCCAACGGCAGAGTAGCCTACGAAAAGAATAGACTACAATAGCCTATACCAGGGGTTCTCAACCTTTTTCAGGCTGGGCCCCCCCCAAAACTGGTTCATTGCAGTCGGGGTGGGGGGGGGGCGGCGGGTGGCGCAATAGTAACACACCGCGGACCTACGGCCGACGGGGGGGGGGGGGGGGGCGGCGGGTGGCGCAATAGTAACACACCGCGGACCTACGGCCGACGGGGGGGGGGGGGGCGGCGGGTGGCGCAATAGTAACACACCGCGGACCTACGGCCAACGGGGGGGGGGGGGGGGCGGCGGGTGGCGCAATAGTAACACTCCTCGGACCTACGGCCGACGGGGGGGGGGTGCGCGCAATAGTAACACACCGCGGACCTACGGCCAACGGGGGGGGGGGGTGCGCGGTGTGTTACTATTGCGCTCTCAAAAAGGAGGACAAATACACGACAGGGCTTTGAAAAACCGGACAGTCCGGCCTAAAGCCGGACGCGTATTTGTCCTCCTTTTTGAACCCGCGCCCCTCCGGGAGAGTGTCCGCACCCCCCCAGTCTATGTCAGTGAGAACCACCGACATAGACTAAGATAGACTAGCCTATCGTAACTTTAGCCTCAGTGGAGTCACCAGCTGGACATTCAGTGGTATTGGATGTGTTAACGACGCTCGTAGCGCACTACGAGTCCAAACTGCCTATTGCAACCAAGCACATTGTGAAATCTTGGGTAATTTCTCTGTGATCAATGTGTCTATATTTAATTAATGTTTAAACACAGAATGATACTGTTTTTCAAGCATATTAAAGTCGCAAAAACCCGGGGTCACTCGTTTTCCGAGAAGGACGTGACGTCACACCCGAGCTGCAAGTCGCGATTACGAGACAAATGGGCTTTATGCCGAGCGTCACGTGACCAAACCGGAAAACTGGTCTCCTGACTTCCGCTTGTCGTTAAAACCGGTAGCAGCGGTAGGAACTGACGGCGACAGCTATTGACTTGGCCTAGTTAGCCCTTTTTACTGTTGGCATTTTATTTGATTTTAACATCTGAATGTTAGTGAGAAGAAAATATGGATGAAAAAAAAACAAAAAAAAACGGCGGTAAAAGCTGGCGTGTGTGTCCGGGAGAGGGCTGCTCTCCTTGGACACATTACTCTGAAGCCCCGGTGACGGTCTGGAAGTGCGGATTAATAAATAAAATAATGTGACCGCGGTACAGCAGACCTGAACCGGATATGATGAGACCTGTTTCGCAGAATGCGGAAGTATGTTGCGCATAACCCCTATAGAACGCACCATGAGTCCTAAATCCCGGAAATCCGTTAGCATTTTGGCACTTCTGTGGTCTGTGGTTAACACAAGCTTAAGAGATGGCCACGTTTTGGTCTACGACATAAAACACATCAGTAAATACCCCACTCGTGAATTTTGAAGCTTTTACGTGTCTTCAAAAACTTCTGGCGATTGCATTTACGCTTCAAAAATCATGAAAGTAGTGTTCATTGGTGAAGATTATCTTCCTTAATAAAACGGGTACGTATCAAACTTTTGTTTGCAACAAAGCTTATTTTCTGCAATAATCCAATGGGAAAAACCCATTGGCTTTTTGTCGACGTAACCCAGGGCAACGCTCACTTCCGGGTTGGCCTACAAAAGTACGTCATCCCTGCCAGTGGCGTCAGTTTGTTTTAGAAGTGGTGGGGACAATAACCATAAGCTTGAGTGTGGTTTGAAAAGTGCTGGGGACCCTTATGTAAGCTATTCATCCATTCAACGCTGCATTACAATATGCTCTACAGTCACTGGCGTCAGTTTGGTTTTAGTGGTGGGGACCAGGGCTGGAGTGGGAACAAAATTCGGCGCGATTGTCAACGGGGGGTGGGGGGGGGGGGTGCGCGATTGTCAACGGGGGGGGGGGGGGGGGGCGCGATTGTCAACGGGAGCACCGGACCCGCCAGCCGCGGACCCAGCACCGGACCCGCGGACCCGGCCGCGGACTCAGCCGCAGACCCGAGTCCACACACAGCCCGTGTGCATGCTGTGAGGATGTCATCGCGCCTATCGCATGATTTAGACTTGACGGTTTCGGCAGACAACCCGTTCTCATCCCAACTCGTATGGTTGAGTATGTGGGGATTTTTTCGGTTGCAATTGGTTTGCACATTTTTAAAAGTGGTGGGGACAAAATTCAAATTATAAATAGTGGTGGGGACATGTCCCCCCCGTCCCCCCCGTAATCTACGCCTATGATCCCTGCACCTCTCAATTCCTTGTCTCCTATTCCTTCACAGGTTTAAAGATGGGCCTGAGAAGCTCAGGGTGTCAATATATTGTATTGTATGGTGTTGTATTGTATTGTGTTCATGTGTTTTATCATATTATTATTATTATTATTATTATTGGTATTGTTATTGTTATTATTGTTATTGTTATTATTATTATTATTATTATTACATAGTTAAACAAAATCTTTACTGAATCAAACATTTCCCTGCTTTTTCTGTGGTTAATTGTTGGAAATGAAGTCACATTAGACACACATCAGCAGTTAAGCAGCTTACCGGTGAGCAGGAGGAGGACAGAGAGGGTCGATGGATTCATCTTCTTCTGCTGCTTAATTTCTTTCTGTATCTGTCTGATTATTCCCCTGGAGCCATCAAGACCACTGGACACCCGACTGGATTACACTCATAACACACTAATAACAGGGTTAGTGCCGACTGACTGACTTACTGGCTGACTTACTGGCTGATTGTGAAAGGTTACAGGAAATACCGTCACTTTTAACTTCCTCCTTTTAGATATTATCTTCAATCATATGTTTGAGATCGTACATCTCAGATGAGCACAGATAAACAGATGAGCTAAAAAAAAGCAAAGTGCAAACATCAGTTCATGAGATGTTCTTGGAAGTATATAACAGTACATAAACACTTAGTTAACCTTCCTCATGGTCATAGATGATTAGTTGAACAGTGGGAAAGAGGGAGAGAGGTAAAAGAGAGGGAGGGAGAGAAGTAGCGAGGCATAGACATAGAAGACAGAGGGAGAGAGTTAATAGAAATAGACCATAAGGAAGTGGACTTTGTGGGTCTAATCTTCATGAAACAGTTGAGAGACAGAAGACAGAGAAAGAAGTCGATCACAGGGAGTCGATCACAGTCTGTTTCATCTGTCGATGAAACAGACTGTACGGTGTTGTGGTTTGTTGTCGAGTGCTAATGATGGCTACATTTGAACATTCCTAATGAACCATTTCTAAAGCTTAATACTATAATATTAGGGACATTAAGAAGGGAGTCTGAGGTTTGCTGGTGTGCTTCTGGGTTACAGGTCAGCCCTTGGACAGGAAGTTGGGGAAAAATGACATCAACAATAAAAAATGACAATTAAACAGGTCTACCAATATTTATTTTTCAATAAGGACTAGTCTGAATAATTGTTTTTACAGATGGGTGTACTTGCAACACACAGCAGCAACACCAGCAGCCAAAGTTCCTGCTACGTTTCTGTGAATTGTACTTCCCACTTCTTATTTTATCTCAAATGTGATGAGTGTGATTATCTACCCTCCTAAAATGGAGGAGCTACACAACACATTTTAACACAGTAACCACAGACGTTAGTTCCTATTTCATGTAGGCTACGCCGCCTCGGCTTCGCCTCATGGGCTTCGTCCTCGTTTGCGCTGAAAATTGCAAACCATAGTGTGCCGCCCATCAATTTAACTCTAGGAGAGTGTTATAAAAGAAACATTGTTAACATTGTGCTATTTTACAGATAATACTGTGGAGGGTTTATGTGGAGTGTGTGCTGTTGATGGCTGGTTTACAGCCTCACCTGGCCTGAGTCGGACTAATTGGACTCTGGCTGGGTGGGGCTGCACACCTGTGGTGCATGAGAGCAATCATGGCACCCAGGATAAACCAGCCATCAACACACACACTCCAGGAGGAGCACCGTCATGACAGTTGTACCATCAGCTCGGCGTGTAACATCAGCCTGAAACTCCAATAAACACCTTGAACAACATCCACCCGTGTCCTGTGTCGGAGGGCCCCGAAAGAAAGCCACTTAGGTGGCCGGACGAACCCTGCCACAAATACAAAACCGTAATAATGAGCCTTAAATATATAATTTTTTACAAGAACACGCACAAAGCGGGCCGCCTATTAACAGCATGGACAAGGTTCTGGAGATGGTCAGAACAACCAGTAAGGAGACATTGAACATTTTGTTAATATTATTTATACATCGTATAACTGCACACAGCAATTGCAATAGAGCTTGACATTTGTCAAAACAAATGGAAAAAATGTTGTTCATATTTTCATGTGTGGTGCATGTGGATGTATGGCACTCCTTCGGGGGAGTGTTAGGGTTAAGGTTAGGGTTAAGCAGTGCTTAATTTGTAAAGTCGGAGGTCCCGGAATGCAGAGGGCTTTTTCCGCTTGAAAGAGACAGTAATATAATAATGTACGCCATTTGGTGGCGACAACATGCGTGGCGGGAAGCAGCAATGCACTCATTCAACGGAGAGGAAGAAGAGATAATCAAAGCAAATCAACCAGGATGTTTGAGGTTGTATTTATTTATATACGCTTGTAGCGTTTATTTTTATGTCTTACTTTTTGCGTGACTAAGCAACTAATGAAAACTTGGTCGACTAATCCTCTTCCGATCGACTAATCCTCTTCCGGTCGACTAATGGTTAGTCGACTATTGGGGGGCAGCCCTACAAAAGAGATTGCCGTATTGATCTGTGGGGGAGAGCAGAACACACATGAGTATTTTTCACTGATGATTACTCATTTAACCTCACCATCCACAGCTGCCTTGGTTGAGCCGCCATGCCCCCTAGCTTGCAGCCCACACCTCACCACACGCCCTTCACACCACAATCACGTTAGATACTATTACATTACATTACATTATGTTAGATACTATTAGATATCATTACATTATGTTAGATACAATTTGATTAAATTACATCATGTTAGATACAATTAGATTTGATTACATTACATTATGTTAGATACAATTAGATTCGATTACATTATGTTAGATTCACTTAGATTCGATTACATTATGTTAAATACAATTAGATTTGAATTGATCAAATAATTTGACAGATTCAAAGTAACACTACATTAGATTTGTCACAGTTTGAATTTGTTTTGCTTTAGTTTCATTGTAGTTTAGTTTGTCCTGTAGTTGTGTCCTCCTTGTTCCCTCAGGCTTGATTGTGGGAATGATTGTCTAATTTTGTCTATTACTTGATTGTGTTCACCTCGGTGTGCATGTGTGTGTTCAAGTCTTTTCCGTTTGCTTTGTCAAATGTAGTGATTATCTCTGTTTTGCAAGTGCCCTGTTAGTTTTGTTCCTGATTTTTTTACCTAAATTCTTAAAGGAGCGATAGACGATATTTAGCCACTAGATGTCGCACTAGAGCATCAGGTTCTCAGACCAAAACAAGTGGGTGGGCCTTTACCTTCTTAGCTCCTCCCCGTAACTTGGCGTTCCCTCCCCCTTCCGCCCTCCTGTCGTGTTGTCTGCAACTCTGCCATCACGCAACGCTGTGTGTGACGTCACTCTCTATTGAAACGCGGGGCGGGGCAACGGTTACACAGGGAGGGACTAACATGAACTGTCATGCACGGCGCGTGCGCTATCATGAACGCGCGGCCGGCTACCAAAACAGAGAAAAGAGAAGCTGGGATTACAACACACACACAGGGAGTGTGACTTCATTCTCTGGTCAGGACGCCATTACTCCACTAAATCTTTACATAGCCAATAGTTGTTTGCCGCTATATCCATTGTCAAAATATCGTCTTCAGCTCCTTTAAGTGAACACTTTTTCTTCACCCTCATTATCTGAGTCTGTGTCTGCATTTGGGTCCAACTGTGAAACGTTATTAGATTAGATCAAGTTACATAACGTTTGATTAGATCAGATTATGTTAGTTTATATTAGATTACATTATGTTAGACTATAATAGAGTATATTAGATTAGATAATATTAGACTGTAATAGATTAGACAAGTTTAGACTATAATAGATTAGATCATGTTAGACTATAATAGATTAGATTATGTTAGACTATAATAGATTAGATCATGTTAGACTATAATAGATTAGATTAGATAATGTTAGATGATAATAGATTAGATAATGTTAGACTATAATAGATTAGATTATGTTAGACTATAATAGATTAGATAATGTTAGACTATAATAGATTAGATAATGTTAGACTATAATAGATTAGATAATATTAGACTATAATAGATTAGATTAGACAATGTTAGACTATAATAGATTAGATAATGTTAGACTATAATAGATTAGATAATGTTAGACTATAATAGATTAGATAATGTTAGACGATAATAGATTAGATAATGTTAAATTATAGATTAGATTAGATAATGTTAGACTATAATAGATTAGATAATGTTAGACTATAATAGATTAGATTAGATAATGTTAGACTATAATATATTAGATAATGTTAGACTATAATAGATTAGATAATGTTAGACTATAATAGACTATGAGATTAGATTAGGGACCACAATCATCATGTGCATAAGCAAACACAGAGGGACTCACGCTCATCTTCCTCCACGACCAGACTCCTAGGCAGGGACGTTTTCGAACTGCTGGGGTCCAGAGAGCAGGTGTAATTCCCTGTGTTGTGAATGGTCAGAGAACTGAGGTGGAGGGCGGGGCCTGTCTCTGATAGGGCTTGGCCATCTCTGTACCACTTGACGTCCAATTGGTGGAAAGAGCAGTCTGCAGTACAGGTGAGTGTGACTTGACCGCCCTCTTTCATCACATTCCCACTGATGGAGCTTCGAACCGCCACATCCACATCCTCTGGTTCTGTTGAAGACACAGTGAAACAGACGTTCATTTCAAGCTATCCAGCTGGATAGCCTGACAGCATTTCCCCTGAACCTGAAGTCTAAGTGGTCACAATGTCTATCAGTAATAATTTACTATTTACCAAGTAAGTTTGCACATGCAAGGAATCAGAAAATGTGTTGTATGTGCAAACTTACTTGGCTCTTTCTGATTAAGTGGCTTTTATTCAAAGCATCTTACAGGGAATTCAGATACACATCATTAAGGAGCGGGTGGATTAGGGCATCTTACTATCACTTACCAAGATCAAATGCAATGAAAAGAACTGCTATGTACAGGGCCATCTCACAGTGGAACAAGTTGCCATATGCCATTACTAAAGCAACAAGCAAAGGTTTTAAAAAGCAACTAAAACGGTTCCTTTTGGGTACAGAAATACACAATGTTTAATACCTATTATACCATGGTCGGTGTGAATACTCGATTCTGATTGGCTGGCGGGTGTAGGTTAAAAAGTGTTAATGTACACCTAGGAAAGACGTTCGGGTCAAATTGCCTGATTACAGTTAGATTACTGCGCTGGCTCAAACGCTAGATAATAATAATAATAATAATTGATTGGATTTATATAGCGCTTTATTGGAGGTCACTCAAAGCGCTTACATAGTGTGTGTGTGTGTGGGGGAGATATGACACCTCATCCGCTACCAGTGTGTAGTACCCACCTGGGTGACGCACGGCAGCCAGTATGCGCCAGAACGCTCACCACACACTGGCACAGCGGAGAGGTGAGGAATGAAACTAACCAATTTGAGACCAGGGGATGATTAGGTGGCCATGTTGGTACAAGAGCCGGGTTGGGAATTTGGCCGGGACACCGGGGTTAGCACCCCTACTCTTGCGATGAGTGCCACGGAATCTTTAGTGACCACAGGGAGTCAGGACCTCGGTTTAACGTCTCATCCGAAAGACGGTGCTCTAGACGGGACGGAGTCCCCGTCTCCATCCCGGGGCATTGGGGATCTAGCAGAGGCCAGAGGGATGAGCACCCCCTACTGGCCCTCCAACACCTCTACCAGCACCAACTGGTCTCCCATCCAGAGATGGACCAGACCAGCCCCTGCTTAGCTTCCAAAGAAACCAGCAGTGCAAGGCAGGTAGCCATGGTGCTACGGAGAAGGAATACTCGATTCTGATTGGCTGCTGCAGGGTGGCCATTAATCCCTGCTATATGCAGAGCTAGCTCTGGCTATATGGACACCTACTAAGTACTTCCAGTCAAATTGTCTGTTCAGCCTTCAAAACGAGAGCTGGTAAATTGTGAAAAATGCATTAAACTGTAATCAGAAAACGCGGTTATATGCTATAGACCCCATAGTATCTGTGGTGTAAAGGCTGGGACACATTTCAAATTATAAATATGTACACTTTATGTTGAAAGTAGGCCGTCGCGATTCCCGATGTACAATGCATTACGTCAGCTCTGTGGCTCATAGCTGAGCGGACTAGAATCCCTCCCGTTGCCGAGTCGTATCTAAGGTCCGTTCTATTTACTGGAGGAGTGAACGTTTCCGTTGCATAAGAACCTTACGGGAGGGTAATGATTGTTCCAGGTATTAGTCAGACCCTCAGGCGTTAGGGAAGCCAAATTATGGCTTGTGAACAACTTTATATTTTGATTGTAAAACGCATGCAAATATTAATTAATGGTCTTAATTTATTTTCTTTGGCAAGTGACCATGGTAAAACGGGATAATGCCCTTCGAGGTGTCCATTATCAGAAGTTAATGGACTTTGCGGAAGCGGTTCACGCCTCCGCGAAGTCCATTAACTTCTGATAATGGACACCTCGTCGGGCATTATCCCTTACATATACATTTTGTGATGTACTGTATACTGTATGGAGTATACAGCTCAATGTGGTTAGAAATTGTGATAATTGCCACTATAGTAATGTTGCTAATGTAATGAGGTGGGGGGGGGGGGGGGGTTAATGGAGTGATGTAATTGTATTTATTTATGTATTCATATATGTAAAGTGTAAAGTATTATATACTGTATTTATGTAAATGTACTTTTATGTGAATGTGTTTTTAATCTTCATGGACCCCAGGAAGATTAGCTGGCGTTTTGTGTCCGCTAATGGGGATCCAAAAATAAAACTAAACTTACTAGTGACAGTACTAGTAGAAACAACACTTACTAGTGACAGTACTAGTAGAAACAACACTTACTAGTGACAGTACTAGTAGAAACAACACTTACTAGTGACAGTGCTAGTAGAAACAACACTTACTAGTGACAGTACTAGTCGAAACACTTACTAGTGACAGTACTAGTCGAAACACTTACTAGTGACAGTACTAGTCGAAACAACACTTACTAGTGACAGTGCTAGTCGAAACAACACTTACTAGTGACAGTGCTAGTAGAAACAACACTTACTAGTAACAGTACTAGTAGAAACAACACTTACTAGTGACAGTACTAGTAGAAACAACACTTACTAGTGACAGTACTAGTAGAAACAACACTTACTAGTGACAGTGCTAGTAGAAACAACACTTACTAGTGACAGTGCTAGTAGAAACAACACTTACTAGTGACAGTACTAGTCGAAACACTTACTAGTGACAGTACTAGTCGAAACACTTACTAGTGACAGTACTAGTAGAAACAAAACTTACTAGTGACAGTACTAGTAGAAACAACACTTACCAGTGACAGCACTAGTAGAAACAACACTTACTAGTGACAGCACTAGTAGAAACAACACTTACTAGTGACAGTGCTAGTAGAAACAACACTTACTAGTGACAGCACTAGTAGAAACAACACTTACTAGTGACAGTGCTAGTAGAAACAACACTTACTAGTGACA
>JAOPHQ010000041.1:0-15000 GCA_030340625.1 Merluccius polli | reverse complement strand
AGAGTACTGGTACTAGCAGCCGTGCAGAGTACTGGTACTAGCAGCCATGCAGAGTACTGGTACTAGCAGCCATGCAGAGTACTGGTACTAGCAGCCGTGCAGAGTACTGGTACTAGCAGCCATGCAGAGTACTGGTACTGTACCAGTACTCTTTCATGGTGACAAGTTGAGAGACATGGCTGCTAGTACCAGTACTCTTGTTGACTGTAGCGAACTTACCAATGTCTCCATATGTGAACGCAACGTTCACGCTGGTAACATTAACTTTACTAGGGCTGACCACTATTAGTCCACCAACGCTTAGTCGAACGACAGAGGCTTAGTCGAATAAGTTTTCATTAGTCGAGCAAAAAGTAAAACAGAAAAATAACACAAGCATCGCAGCCGAATACAGCCGTGGTCGCAACAAGCACTGATTTAACTCATCGCTGCAGAAATATTGACCAATACACCTGGGCAGGTAGACACCTGGGCAGGTAGACACCTGGGCAGGTAGACACCTAGGTAGGTAGACACCTGGGCAGGTAGACATCTAGGCAGGTAGACACCTGGGTAGGTAGACACCTAGGCAGGTAGACATCTAGGTAGGTAGACACCTGGGTAGGTAGACACCTGGGCAGGTAGACATCTAGGCAGGTAGACACCTGGGTAGGTAGACACCTAGGCAGGTAGACATCTAGGCAGGTAGACACCTGGGTAGGTAGACACCTGGGCAGGTAGACATCTAGGCAGGTAGACACCTGGGTAGGTAGACATCTAGGCAGGTAGACACCTGGGTAGGTAGACACCTGGGCAGGTAGACACCTGGGTAGGTAGACATCTAGGTAGGTAGACATCTAGGCAGGTAGACACCTGGGCAGGTAGACATCTAGGCAGGTAGACACCTGGGTAGGTAGACACCTGGGCAGGTAGACATCTAGGCAGGTAGACACCTGGGTAGGTAGACACCTGGGCAGGTAGACATCTAGGCAGGTAGACACCTGGGTAGGTAGACACCTGGGCAGGTAGACATCTAGGCAGGTAGACACCTGGGTAGGTAGACACCTGGGCAGGTAGACACCTGGGTAGGTAGACATCTAGGTAGGTAGACATCTAGGCAGGTAGACACCTGGGCAGGTAGACATCTAGGTAGGTAGACATCTAGGTAGGTAGACACCTACCCAGGTATAGGTCTACACCTGGGTAGGTAGACACCTCGGCAGGTAGACAGGTAGGTAGATACCGCTAGACGTCGCGGGACTAATACCGGTGATCGCGTCTTTAGTTCCCCGTGTCTGATCGCTGTAATTCGGAGCGTGAATATCTGTTGAATATCTAATATCTTAACTTTAAAAAACACTTTTGTATTTGTTAAGACAGGACGATAGTCGCACATCCCTCGTAACTACGCCGTGAAGGTGAACCCTCCCGGACTCCGCTATTAACATGAACCGCTCCGCCGGAGGAGCCGCACATCCACACGCACCGGACACCAGAATACAAACAAACACTTTTTCCATTTGCTTGCTTTTAAATAAAGTTGTGTGCAGTTATACGGTTAAATACGATTATTAAAAGTGTCTCCTTCCTGGTTGTTCCGACAACCTTAGGCCCCTAAGTACCGCTTGGTCCATGCCGTTAACCGGCGGCCCGCTTCGTGCTTCCAGTGTTTTCTACTACGAACTGAGCTTCCTATTCATGGACAATAATCTCTCCACCTTTGAGATGGTGTAGTAACAAATACTATTTAGATTTTTTAATCAATAAAAAAACAAATAATTTGTTCTGTCATCTATATTTTACGTTACCTTTCCTATTTTTTTTTTTGCGACAGTTTCTTGCAACACTTACTTTTAACTGTGATAGTGACTCCTAGCGGCCCGACGAACGATCCCTTGTCCACGTTGGTCTCGATGCGGAAGCGGTACGTCGTTGCATCGCGTGACGACGTCTTGGAGATCTGCAAGGTGCAGCTGCTGGTGCGGTCGCCCAGGTACTCGAACCTGCTGCCGGCCGTGACTTTATCACTGTCGTACACAAAGTACGAGTCTCCTGTGCAGAACTCGTGATTGGGGCACCACACCACCCGTACCACTCGGCCCACCCCGCTGCTCTGTGTGGGGAGCTCAGGGTGGGTGAAGCTGCAGGGGATGGTGGTGGTGGAGCCCTCCACCACGCAGAAGGGTTCAGGGTAGTCCACGTCCCAGACGCGGTCTGCCCGCAGCGCCCCTGGAGGGACCAGACAGAGGGGGGGTCAGAACCAACCCGGAAGTGAGCGTCGCCCTGGGTTACCTCGACGAAAAGCCAATGGGGTTTTTCCATTGGATTTGGGATTATTGCAGAAAATGTGGCAAACAAAAGTGTATGATACTCACACGTTTTATTCAGCAAGATAATCTTCACCAGTGAACACCACTTTTAAGCATAAATGTAGGGCGACCAGAATGATATGTTTGTGAAAAAGAGGACACCTCAGTGGAGGGGGGGGGGGGGGGCGTAGTATATCACATGTTCACATACAAATGTGTCCACAGTCATGGTGACTAGATATGAAAAGGAGCTTTATTGGCCCTGAACAACACTAACATAGAAAATAGAAAAAACACTACCTCAAAGTGCAAACGCACAGAAAATACAGGCCTAAAGTAAACGTTTTCAATATGTGTCCCCATAAAACAATAACCTAAAAAAATAATAAAAATAAAACATAATTATTTGTATGGGCACAAAATAAAACATTTCAAAAAAAGTAATAGGCTATCCGTTAACTTGCATTTACGTTTCGGCATAGCTGCAGAGATGCCGCCGGTACATGCGGCATCTCTGCATCAGAACTATCAGAGAGTAGGGGGAGGGCGGGACTAACAGAGCTGAGTAGGGGGAGGGCGGGACTAACAGAGCTGAGTAGGGGGAGGGCGGGACTAACAGAGCTGAGTAGGGGGAGGGCGGGACTAACAGAGCTGAGTAGGGGGGAGGGCGGGACTAACAGAGCTGAGTAGGGGGAGGGCGGGACTAACAGAGCTGAGTAGGGGGAGGGCGGGACTAACAGAGCTGAGTAGGGGGAGGGCGGGACTAACAGAGCTGAGTAGGGGGAGGGCGGGACTAACAGAGCTGAGTAGGGGGAGGGGCGGGACTAACAGAACTGAGTAGGGGGGGGCGGGACTAACAGAACTGAGTAGGGGGAAGGCGGGACTAACAGAGCTGAGTAGGGGGAGGGCGGGACTAACAGAGCTGAGTAGGGGGAGGGGCGGGACTAACAGAGCTGAGTAGGGGGAGGGGCGGGACTAACAGAGCTGAGTAGGGGGAGGGCGGGACTAACAGAGCTGAGTAGGGGGGAGGGCGGGACTAACAGAGCTGAGTAGGGGGAGGGCGGGACTAACAGAGCTGAGTAGGGGGAGGGCGGGACTAACAGAGCTGAGTAGGGGGAGGGCGGGACTAACAGAACTGAGTAGGGGGGGGGCGGGACTAACAGAACTGAGTAGGGGGAAGGCGGGACTAACAGAGCTGAGTAGGGGGAGGGCGGGACTAACAGAGCTGAGTAGGGGGAGGGCGGGACTAACAGAGCTGAGTAGGGGGAGGGCGGGACTAACAGAGCTGAGTAGGGGGAGGGCGGGACTAACAGAGCTGAGTAGGGGGAGGGCGGGACTAACAGAGCTGAGTAGGGGGAGGGCGGGACTAACAGAGCTGAGTAGGGGGAGGGCGGGACTAACAGAGCTGAGTAGGGGGGAGGGCGGGGACTAACAGAACTGAGTAGGGGGGGGGCGGGACTAACAGAACTGAGTAGGGGGAAGGCGGGACTAACAGAGCTGAGTAGGGGGGAGGGCGGGACTAACAGAGCTGAGTAGGGGGAGGGCGGGGACTAACAGAACTGAGTAGGGGGAGGGCGGGACTAACAGAACTGAGTAGGGGGAGGGCGGGACTAACAAAACTGAGTAGGGGGGGCGGGACTAACAGAACTGAGTAGGGGGAGGGCGGGACTAACAGAGCTGAGTAGGGGGAGGGCGGGACTAACAGAGCTGAGTAGGGGGAGGGCAGGACTAACAGAACTGAGTAGGGGGAGGGCGGGACTAACAGAACTGAGTAGGGGGAGGGCGGGACTAACAGAGCTGAGTAGGGGGAGGGCAGGACTAACAGAACTGAGTAGGGGGAGGCGGGACTAACAGAACTGAGTAGGGGGGGCGGGACTAACAGAACTGAGTAGGGGGAGGCAGGACTAACAGAACTGAGTAGGGGGAGGCGGGACTAATGCTGCGTTCCAGGCAACCCGTAACTCGTGATTTCACGACTTCATACTCACGACTCACGACTTGTTAGCGTTCCAGGCAAGTCACGACTAACAAAGTCGTAACAAACAAACAAACAAACCTGCGGCTCTGTTTTGACGGTGTCCGTGCCAGCAAGCCAGATCTGCTCGCACAGGTGCAATGACTTTTATGGAAACCTCACTTCACTTACACAGCAGAGCTTGGATTTACCGTTAGTTGGCGATTGATAGCTGATAGCGATTGAACAAACATAAACATACACTTTAGTACTCCACACTCGTATGTGTTTTATTTTGATTACAATGTGCGGAATTACGTTACGTTGCCTATTCATGTCTATCTATGTATATTTTCTCATCGTTGGTCACCGGTGTCTGCGGAGCATCAGAGGAAGCCATTGTTGTTGACGTTCGTGACGTCAAAAAAACGAACTGGGAGTCCATCGATCACATACGAGTTCACGGGTCGTGAGTTACGAGTTTGACTGCCGTTCCAGAGCACTTTCACGGGTAGGAGGTCGTGAATTCACGAGTTACGAGTTGCCTGGAACGCGCCATAACAGAACTGAGTAGGGGGGGGCGGGACTAACAGAACTGAGTAGGGGGAGGGCGGAACTAAAAGAACTGAGTAGGGGGAGGGCGGGACTAACAGAACTGAGTAGTGGGAGGGCGGGACTAACAGAACTGAGTAGGGGGAGGGCGGGACTAACAGAACTGAGTAGGGGGAGGGCGGGACTAACAGAACTGAGTAGGGGGAGGGCGGGACTAACAGAACTGAGTAGGGGGGAGGGCGGAACTAAAAGAACTGAGTAGGGGGAGGGCGGAACTAACAGAGCAGGGGGGGGTGGGACTAACAGAACTGAGTAGGGGGGGTGGGGACTAACAGAACTGAGTAGGGGGGGGCGGGACTAACAGAACTGAGTAGGGGGAGGCAGGACTAACAGAGCAGGGGGGGGTGGGACTAACAGAACTGAGTAGGGGGGGTGGGACTAACAGAACTGAGTAGGGGGAGGGCGGGACTAACAGAACTGAGTAGGGGGAGGCGGGACTAAAAGAACTGAGTAGGGGGAGGCGGGACTAACAGAGCTGAGTAGGGGGAGGGCGGGACTAACAGAGCTGAGTAGGGGGAGGGCGGGACTAACAGAACTGAGTAGGGGGAGGCGGGACTAAAAGAACTGAGTAGGGGGAGGCGGGACTAACAGAACTGAGTAGCGACTGGGCCATAGACAATTATTTTTATTTTTATTGTTTTTAATTTTTTTTTTTTCCTCGAGGCCAAGGGTGCCTCGCGGCACCCCTCCAGCACATGGCGCCTGTGTCGCCTATGCCTAGAGCCGGCCCTGTAACCAAGAACCCATTCAAAAAACCCGTTGACTTCGAGACAAGGGAACCGGAAGTGCTAACATGCTAACAGACTTCCGGATTTTAGGACCCATCCCTGCACCTCTCTATTCCTTGTCTCCTGTCCTATTACTATTTCTTCACACGTTTAAAAATGGGCCTGAGAAGCTCAGGGTGTCAATATGATATTGTATTGTATTGTATTGTGTTCATGTGTTATATATCATATTATGTCATATTTTATATCAGATATATCTTATCATTTTATATATCGTATATCACATCATAAATTATATTGTATATCATATATTATATCATGACATTTCCTTTTTAATTGTTTTTCTTGCATTATTATTATTACATAGTTAAACTAAATCTTTACTGAATCAAACATTTCCCTGCTTTTTCTGTGGTTAATTGTTGGAAATGAAGTCACATTAGACACACATCAGCAGTTGTAAGCAGCTTACCGGTGAGCAGGAGGAGGACAGAGAGGGTCGATGGATTCATCTTCTTCTGCTGCTTAATTTCTTTCTGTATCTGTCTGATTATTCCCCTGGAGCCATCAAGACCACTGGACACCCGACTGGATTACACTCATAACACACTAATAACAGGGTTAGTGCCGACTGACTGACTTACTGGCTGACTGTGAAAGGTTACAGGAAATACTGTCACTTTTAGCTTCCTCCTTTTAGATATTATCTGCAATACATATTCTTGAGATCGTACATCTCAGATGAGCACAGATGAACTAAAAAAAGCAAAGTGCAAACATCAGTTCATGAGATGTTCTTGGAAGTATATAACAGTACATAAACATTTAGTTAACCTTCCTCATGGTCATAGATGATTTGTTGAACAGTGGGAAAGAGGGAGAGAGGTAAAAGAGAGGGAGGGAGAGAAGTAGCGAGGTATAGACATAGAAGACAGAGGGAGAGAGTTAATAGAAATAGACCATAAGGAAGTGGACTTTGTGGGTCTAGTCTTCATGAAACAGTCAGAGAGAAGAACAACAGACAGAAGACAGAGAAAGAAGTCGATCACAGGGAGGAAGGGACGTCTGTCTGTCGATGAAACAGACTGTAATGGTGTCGTGGTTTGTTGTCGAGTGCTAATGATGGCTACATTTGAACATTCCTAATGAACCATTTCTAAAGCTTAATACTATAATATTAGGGAAATGAAGAAGGGAGTCTGAGGTTTGCTGGTGTGCTTCTGGGTTACAGGTCAGCCCTTGGACAGGAAGTTGGGGAAAAATGACAATTAAACAGGTCTACCAATATTTATTTTTCAATAAGGACTAGTCTGAATAATTGTTTTTACAGATGGGTGTACTTGCAACACACACACCAGCAGCCAAAGTTCCTGCTACGTTTCTGTGAATTGTACTTCCCACTTCTTATTTTATCTCAAATGTGATGAGTGTGATTATCTACCCTCCTAAAATGGAGGAGCTACACAACACATTTTAACACAGTAACCACAGACGTTAGTTCCTATTTCATGTAGGCTACGCCGCCTCGGCTTCGCCTCGTGGGCTTCGTCCTCGTTTGCGCTGAAAATTGCAAACCATAGTGTGCCGCCCATCAATTTAACTCTAGGAGAGTGTTATAAAATAAACATTGTTAACATTGTGCTATTTTACAGATAATACAAAACCGTAATAATGAGCCTTAAATATATAATTTTTACAAGAACACGCACAAAGCGGGCCGCCTATTAACAGCATGGACAAGGTTCTGGAGATGGTCAGAACAACCAGTAAGGAGACATTGAACATTTTGCAAATTTTATTTATACATCGTATAACTGCACACAGCAATTGCAATAGAGGTTGACATTTGTCAAAACAAATGGAAAAAATGTTGTTCATATTTTCGTGTGTGGTGCGTGTGGATGTATGGCGCTCCTTCGGGGGAGTGTTAGGGTTAAGGTTAGGGTTAAGCAGTGCTTAATTTGTAAAGTCGGAGGTCCCGGAATGCAGAGGGCTTTTTCCGCTTGAAAAAGACAGTAATATAATAATGTACGCCATTTGGTGGCGACAGCATGCGTGGCGGGAAGCAGCAATGCACTCATTCAACGGAGAGGAAGAAGAGATAATCAAAGCAAATCAACCAGGATTTTTGAGGTTGTATTTATTTATATACGCTTGTAGCGTTTATTTTTATGTCTTACTTTTTGCGTGACTAAGCAACTAATGAAAACTTGGTCGACTAATCCTCTTCCGATTGACTAATCCTCTTCCGGTCGACTAATGGTTAGTCGACTATTGGGGGGCAGCCCTACAAAAGAGATTGCCGTATTGATCTGTGGGGGAGAGCAGAACACACATGAGTATTTTTCACTGATGATTACTCATTTAACCTCACCATCCACAGCTGCCTTGGTTGAGCCGCCATGCCCCCTAGCTTGCAGCCCACACCTCACCACACGCCCTTCACACCACAATCACGTTAGATACTATTACATTACATTGTGTTAGATACTATTAGATATCATTACATTATGTTAGATACTATTTGATTAAATTACATCATGTTAGATACAATTTGATTAAATTACATCATGTTAGATACAATTTGATTAAATTACATCATGTTAGATACAATTAGATTAGATTACATTATGTTAGATACAATTAGATTTGATTACATTACATCATGTTAGATACAATTAGATTACATTACATTACATTATGTTAGATTCACTTAGATTCGATTACATTATGTTAAATACAATTAGATTTGACTTGATCAAATAATTTGACATTAGATTCAAAGTAACACTACATTAGATTTGTCACAGTTTGAATTTGTTTTGCTTTAGTTTCATTGTAGTTTAGTTTGTCCTGTAGTTGTGTCCTCCTTGTTCCCTCAGGCTTGATTGTGGGAATGATTGTCTAATTTTGTCTATTACTTGATTGTGTTCACCTCGGTGTGCATGTGTGTGTTCAAGTCTTTTCCGTTTGCTTTGTCAAATGTAGTGATTATCTCTGTTTTGCAAGTGCCCTGTTAGTTTTGTTCCTGATTTTTTTACCTAAATTCTTAAAGGAGCGATAGACGATATTTAGCCACTAGATGTCGCACTAGAGCATCAGGTTCTCAGACCAAAACAAGTGGGTGGGCCTTTACCTTCTTAGCTCCTCCCCGTAACTTGGCGTTCCCTCCCCCTTCCGCCCTCCTGTCGTGTTGTCTGCAACTCTGCCATCACGCAACGCTGTGTGTGACGTCACTCTCTATTGAAACGCGGGGCGGGGCAATGGTTACACAGGGAGGGACTAACATGAACTGTCATGCACGGCGCGGCGCGGCCGGCTACCAAAACAGAGAAAAGAGAAGCTGGGATTACAACACACACACAGGGAGTGTGACTTCATTCTCTGGTCAGGACGCCATTACTCCACTAAATCTTTACATAGCCAATAGTTGTTTGCCGCTATATCCATTGTCAAAATATCGTCTTCAGCTCCTTTAAGTGAACACTTTTTCTTCACCCTCATTATCTGAGTCTGTGTCTGCATTTGGGTCCAACTGTGAAACGTTATTAGATTAGATCAAGTTACATAACGTTTGATTAGATCAGATTATGTTAGTTTATATTAGATTACATTATGTTAGACTATAATAGAGTATATTAGATTAGATAATATTAGACTGTAATAGATTAGACAAGTTTAGACTATAATAGATTAGATCATGTTAGACTATAATAGATTAGATCATGTTAGACTATAATAGATTAGATAATGTTAGACTATAATAGATTAGATTAGATAATGTTAGATGATAATAGATTAGATCATGTTAGACTATAATAGATTAGATTATGTTAGACTATAATAGATTAGATAATGTTAGACTATAATAGATTAGATAATGTTAGACTATAATAGATTAGATAATGTTAGACTATAATAGATTAGATAATGTTAGACTATAATAGATTAGATTAGATAATGTTAGATGATAATAGATTAGATAATGTTAGACTATAATAGATTAGATTATGTTAGACTATAATAGATTAGATTAGATAATGTTAGACTATAATAGATTAGATTAGATAATGTTAGATGATAATAGATTAGATAATGTTAGACTATAATAGATTAGATTATGTTAGACTATAATAGATTAGATTAGATAATGTTAGACTATAATAGATTAGATTAGATAATGTTAGATGATAATAGATTAGATAATGTTAGACTATAATAGATTAGATTAGATAATGTTAGACTATAATAGATTAGATAATGTTAGACTATAATAGATTAGATAATGTTAGACTATAATAGATTAGACAATGTTAGACTATAATAGATTAGATTAGATAATGTTAGACTATAATAGATTAGATAATGTTAGACTATAATAGACTATGAGATTAGATTAGGGACCACAATAATCATGTGCATAAGCGAACACAGAGGGACTCACGGCCATCTGCCTCCACGACCAGACTCCAAGGCAGGGACGTTTTCGAACTGCTGGGGTCCAGAGAGCAGGTGTAATTCCCTGTGTTGTGAATGGTCAGATAACTGAGGTGGAGGGCGGGGCCTGTCTCTGATAGGGCTTGGCCATCTCTGTACCACTTGACGTCCAATTGGTGGAAAGAGCAGTCTGCAGCACAGGTGAGTGTGACTTGACCGCCCTCTTTTATCACATTCCCACTGATGGAGCTTCGAACCGCCACATCCACATCCTCTGGTTCTGTTGAAGACACAGTGAAACAGACGTTCATTTCAAGCTATCCAGCTGGATAGCCTGACAGCATTTCCCCTGAACCTGAAGTCTAAGTGGTCACAATGTCTATCAGTAATAACTTACTATTTACCAAGTAAGTTTGCACATACAAGGAATCAGGGAATTCAGATACACATCATTAAGGAGCGGGTGGATTAGGGCATTTTACCATCACTTACTAGTGACAGCACTAGTAGAAACAACACTTACTAGTGACAGTACTAGAAACAACACTTACTAGTGACAGTACTAGAAACAACACTTACTAGTGACAGTACTAGTAGAAACACTTACTTTTAACTGTGATAGTGACTCCTGACGTCTCGGTGTACACTCCCCCAGGCACGTTGGTCTCGAAGCGGAAGCGGTACGTCGCTGCATCGCGTGACGACGTGTTGGAGATCTGCAAGGTGCAGCTGCTGGTGCGGTCGCCCAGGTACTCGAACCTGCTGCCGGCCGTGACGTTGGCACTGTCGTACACGGAGTGCGTTTCTCCATGGCAGAGCAGGTGATTGGGGCACCACACCACCCGTACCACTTGGCCCACCCTGCTGCTCTGTGTGCGGAGCTCAGGGTGGGTGAAGCTGCAGGGGATGGTGGTGGTGGAGCCCTCCACCACGCAGATGGGTTCAGGGTAGTCCACGTGCCAGACGCGGTCTGCCCGCAGCGCCCCTGGAGGGACCAGACAGAATATGGAGCATGGTTCTATAGGAGGGTTTCACACTGTGGCAGGGTTGGTGCTGACCACACGCCAGTGGTTGGCTTTTCCTGGGGCCCTCCGACACAGGACACAGGTAGATGTTGTTCAACGTATATTTATTGTAGATGGCAGGTGGTATTTGCCGAGCTGATGTTACAAGCTGCCATGACCGTCGTTCCTCTCCCGTGAGTGTGTGTGTTGATGGCTGGTTTATCCTGGGTGCCATGATTGCTCATGCACCCCAGGTGTGCAGCCCCACCCAGCCAGAGTCCAATCAGTCTGACTCAGGCCAGGTGAGGCTGTAAACCAGCCATCACACACACTCCACACACATCATGGCCGTGTTCCGATATCCGTACTTCCATGAGTACACTTAAACAGAGTACACTATCCGCACTCAATAGGTACGCAGAGCTTCAGATGTTAGTGCTGTTCCAAATGCAATACTCTGTGGCGCACTTAACGGAAATGACATCAGCTGCGCGGCCGCGTCACCCGCCGCCAAACAGGTGAATTCATTAGACGTTCTCTGAGCGCGGCTCCGCCTCTTCCGCTACGTAGCTAAGATGGCTGCGGTTGAGTACGCAAAGTGTACACCGTAGCACACTCAGCATTTTGGCCGTTTTGAGTACACATACGGGTCCTTTCAAGTACACTTCTTTTCGCCGCGATCATAATCGGAACGCCCTAGCGTACTCAAACTAAGTATACTAAGTACGGGAAGTACGGCTATCGGAACACGGCCCATGTCACGCACTCTCCAAGCCACCATCTTGGTGCTTTTTCACCATTATAATAAGAATAATCCCAATTCCTCGTCTCCTGTCCTATTAATATTCCTTCACACGTTTAAAGATGGGCCTGAGAAGCTCAGGGTGTCAATATGATATTGTATTGTATTGTATGGTATTGTATTGTTTTCATGTGTTTTATTATATCATATCATATTTTATAACAGATATATCTTATAATATATCATATTATATATTTTATATCACATCATAAATTATATTATATATCATATATTATATCATGTATTTTTCTTGCATTATTATTATTATTAGTAGTAGTAGTAGTGGTAGTGGTAGTAGTAGTAGTAGTAGTAGTAGTAGTAGTAGTAGCAGTATTACATAGTTAAACTAAATCTTTATTGAATCAAACATTTACCTACTTTTTTCTGTGTTTAATTGTTGGAAATGAAGTCACATTAGACACACATCAGCAGTTGTAAGCAGCTTACCGGTGAGCAGGAGGAGGACAGAGAGGTTCGATGGATTCATCTTCTTCTGCTGCTTAATTTCCCCAATAAGACCACTGGACACCCGACTGGAATACACTAATAACACTAATAACTGACTGACTTACTGGCCTATTGTAAAATGAGAGGAAATGTCATCACTTTTAGGTGGTTCCTTTTTTAGATATTCTCTGCAATACTCCACATAGCTATATAGTCCATATCTTTTATCTGCCCCTTATAACCTTTCAGAATTGGAGCCAAATGCAGACACAGACACAGATGTTGAATGTGAACAAAAAGTATTTACTTAATAACTTAAGAACAAAAACATCAGTTGAATATAACTGGCATTAACTAACAAACAAACTAACAGGGCACTTGCAGCATACAGGACATCAGAGCAGAGAGACACACATGCACACACAGGTGAACACAATCAACGTGCAAATCATTACATCAATCAAGGCTGAAGTGAACAAGGACATCTAGGACAAAATCGTTCAAACTGTCACAGCTCGCTCATTTACATGACATACAATCAATATTGGAGTAACTAATAAAATAACTACCATGTTGGTACTTCTCTGCATTCGGTCCCAACTGGACCAAATGCAGAGAAGCTGAAAGAAATGTTTTTCATAGTAGTTATATCTCGGAGACACCGAGATATACAGTACATCTCACCATAGTGCGTAAGTTCAACAGATGAGCTAAAACAATAAAGTGCAAACATTCTCGGAAGAGGTGGGTGGGTAAGTGTTTTTTGAAGTTAGGGAGGGATTATGCATGTTGGTTAAGTGTTAAGCTTATTTTACAGTTTATAAGTATATACACACATACAGATAACTATCCACATGGTTAGTGAGGGGGAGAGGTAAAAGAGAGGGGGGGGGGGAGAGAGAGGTAGCGAAATAGAAGACAGAGGGAGAGAGTTAATATTAATAGACCATAAGGAAGTGGACTTTGTCCTGGGTCTGGTCTCAACAGTTGAGAGACAGAACACAGAGAAAGAAGTCGACCACAGGTATGTGTGTGTGTTGTGTGCAAATGTGTCTCTGCCTGCCTGTCTTTCTGCCCGTCTGTCTCTAGCATCTGTCAGTCTCTCTGTGTGCCTGTACATCTGTGTCTGTCTGCCTGTCTTTCTGTCTGTCTGTCTGCCAGCCTGTGTGCCTGTATGTCTGTCTGTCTGCCTGTGTTCCTTTCTGTCTGTCTGTCTGTCTGCCTGTGTGCCTGTATGCACGACTGTACATCCATGTTTGTTAATCTCATTGTTCTTGTGCACTGGGTATCCCAGTAGGAACAGCGAGACGGCACCAGTAGCTCTTCATCATGAAGTTGGAGGAAAGGATCCAGGTGCTGCAGTTCCTCTTGACCATCTGCAACTCTCTCTTCCTGGTAACAACACACCTGTCTAATCTTCCTGGTAACAACACACCTGCTGTCTCTTCTTCCTGGTAACAACACACCTGCTGTCTCTTCTTCCTGGTAACAACACACCTGCTGTCTCTTCTTCCTGGTAACAACACACCTGCTGTCTCTTCTTCCTGGTAACAACACACCTGCTGTCTAATCTTCCTGGTAACAACACACCTGCTGTCTCATCTTCCTGGTAACAACACACCTGCTGTCTAAACTTCCTTGTAACAACACACCTGCTGTCTCATCTTCCTAGTAACAACACACCTGCTGTCTCTTCTTCCTGGTAACAACACACCTGCTGTCTCTTCTTCCTGGTAACAACACACCTGTCTAATCTTCCTGGTAACAACACACCTGTCTAATCTTCCTGGTAACAACACACCTGTCTAATCTTCCTGGTAACAACACACCTGTCTAATCTTCCTGGTAACAACACACCTGTCTAATCTTCCTGGTAACAACACACCTGCTGTCTCTTCTTCCTGGTAACAACACACCTGCTGTCTAATCTTCCTGGTAACAACACACCTGCTGTCTAATCTTCCTGGTAACAACACACCTGCTGTCTCATCTTCCTGGTAACAACACACCTGCGGTCTAATCTTCCTGGTAACAACACACCTGCTGTCTCATCTTCCTGGTAACAACACACCTGCTGTCTCTTCTTCCTGGTAACAACACACCTGCTGTCTAATCTTCCTGGTAACAACACACCTGCTGTCTAATCTTCCTGGTAACAACACACCTGCTGTCTCTTCTTCCTGGTAACAACACACCTGCTGTCTCTTCTTCCTGGTAACAACACACCTGCTGTCTCTTCTTCCTGGTAACAACACACCTGCTGTCTCTTCTTCCTGGTAACAACACACCTGCTGTCTAATCTTCCTGGTAACAACACACCTGCTGTCTCTTCTTCCTGGTAACAACACACCTGCTGTCTAATCTTCCTGGTAACAACACACCTGCTGTCTCTTCTTCCTGGTAACAACACACCTGCTGTCTCTTCTTCCTGGTAACAACACACCTGCTGTCTCTTCTTCCTGGTAACAACACACCTGCTGTCTAATCTTCCTGGTAACAACACACCTGCTGTCTCTTCTTCCTGGTAACAACACACCTGCTGTCTCATCTTCCTGGTAACAACACACCTGCTGTCTCATCTTCCTGGTAACAACACACCTGCTGTCTCTTCTTCCTGGTAACAACACACCTGCTGTCTCATCTTCCTGGTAACAACACACCTGCTGTCTCATCTTCCTGGTAACAACACACCTGCTGTCTCTTCTTCCTGGTAACAACACACCTGCTT
>JAOPHQ010000040.1:115000-160330 GCA_030340625.1 Merluccius polli | reverse complement strand
CTGCCGCTGCCGCCGCCGCCGCGGCCGGGATCACGCTGCAGAAGATCCGCCTCCGCCAATCCAGGAAAATAGCCGCTTCGCGTCGTCCCACCGCCGCGGATCCGCCGGCGGTTTCACGGTGACCGACGTCCACATGGTGAGTTTTTCTTCCCCCCCCCCATTTTAACTTGTTTTTGACGAGTTTCCCTTTTTTTTGCAACACTTTAACAGTAGTAGTAGTAGCCTCGCCATGTCGCTGCTGTGTGTGTGTGTGTGTGCGGCCGTAGCCTATTTGTGTCGGTCTGAGAGGGGGAGAGAGAGAGAGAGGAGGGGGGAGAGAGAGAGAGGAGGACTCCTTTCTCTGATGGCACAGTGTCACCACCTTTTTTTTTTGGTATCGCCGTAGCGATCAACGATACACGGATCGGCGGTCATCCGCCATGGGTCTTTTTATGATGATCGGGCGATCATAATAGGCGACGGTTTTTCTCTTTCCGGCTGTTACTCATTGTGTGTGTGTGTGTGTGTGTGGAAAAAAGGGGGCAGCATGTCAGGAGTGGTATCCTCTGCCTCGGCGACCGACGGCCTCCCGGAATGGAGGCCAGCCATGTCGGGTTATTCACGGTGAGCGGTGCGGTCCTGCATGCCACCTGGGCCTCGCCGCGAGGCGGCCGTCGCCGATATCGCCGCGATTGTCTTTCGATTTCGATGGAAATCGCGACGCCGTGAACCGGGAACCGCGAACCGATAGCCGATTTCGGAGATCGCTCAGTTGCATGAGGGCATAGTAAGGACTTGGAGGTGGGGGTGGGTGGGTGTTGGTGTTGTTGGTGGAGGGGGGGGGGGGGGGGGTGGCTTGTGTTATGTTGGCCTGATTCTGAATGTCAATATTGGTTTCACCTCAACTGAATCATTTTCTCTTTTTGGCAGGGAAGAGCCATGACAACATGAATCAGTCTTACAGACGGGCTGTTAGGGGAGGCTCAGTGTTTGGCTCGGGTCAGCCAGAGCTGAGGCCCCCCAATGGCCTCCCCACCACTACTTCCTATGGAAACCAATGTGGCAGTCGAATGCGCAAGTCAGGCCAACCGTCAGCCGTGCAACTGCCATCCTCCAGCATCAAACCAGCACCTGTCCCGGGCTACAGTCCCCTAGACCGTTCCCATTGTTATAGCAGGCTACACGACCTCAACACTCTGGTGACCAGGGCCGACCTGGGCAGCCACCCCAGGGACGTCCGCGCCAGGACTCACTTGCACTCGCCGAGCCCAATCAGCAACGAGGAGGAGGAGGACGACGATGAGTTCGAGGCGCCGTCCGTCCGACTGCCGCCGTCACCGGGCAACGTCCAGATGGATCTTGCAGACCTCAGCAAAAATGGCTTCTCCCCTCACAGTCCCGACAGCCTGGACCGCTGCTCCCCGCTCCCCAACGGTTACCTCCATTTTGAGTCCACACTGTTTGACGGTGGGGACCTCAAGGTAGAGGAGCGGGGGGGCGGTAATAAGGAGGCCCTTAGCTCCTTTTCCCTCCCGCCAAAACTAAGTCGCAGCCGAGCGGCGTCTGACTGTAAGTCCGCCACTTCCAGCTCAGTGGTAGACAAACAGAGCATGTACAAACCTGGCGTCCTCAATCTCATGGCCAAGACCATTGCTGAACTCAACCCCACACTAAGCCCCAGCGCACTGCCAGAGATCAGTATGGGAGATGGTTGGAGCATGGGTGAGGACTCTGACAGCGATGCAGAACTCCCCTTTACTCTGGTTTCGCCGTCCGGCACCAACTCCAATGTGAGTGTCAAACCTCTAGGTTACTTGCTCTTTAGCCTCCATGAAAAGCTTGCTTTATCTTATCTTGCTTATGTAATTTAATTGCTGGCATCGCAATAAGAGGTATCCTTTAATGTTGGTGGACCTGCCACAGATCTTAACTACAAATACCAATGCACAGCTTTGATAAATTAATTGCATCCGTTTTGGCAAGAAGTATTATTGTGTTGCCCTTTTACAATGCAATACAGTAATAAGTAGCCACAATCCACAATAATCGCATCATTTTATGATTAGTTGTTTTGCATTATTCTCTGCAGTCCAACAGCCCCAAGAAGAAGCCTCTTTCAGCTGTGAAGTATTTGGAGGGAGATCTGGTCTGGGCTAAGTTCAACAGACGACCCTGGTGGCCTTGCCAGATCGCTTCAGACACACCACAGGGTGTGCACACTAAAATGAAAGGTGAGATTGAGTTAATGGATCGTATGCAACGGTTCCCTCTGATTTGTTGTGACGGCATCTTCAAACTGACCACAATAAGTAGTACTTTCAATTCCAACATGTCTTCCTTTTTTTGTCTTTCCGTTCCCTGTTTCTGTTCAAGCACCGAGTCATCGTCCTTGTCGCATGTATTTTTTGGAAACGATTGGTGAGATAGCAGAACGTGCCTGGGTCCCAGGAAAAGCCATTCTTCCTTTTGAGGGAGGCCACCAATTTAATGAGCTTCCTGTGCTTCGACGAAGAGGGAAGCAGAAGGAAAAAGACTACAAGTATACGGTAAATATGTGCCAGGAAGGGATGTCCTGCATAATTGTTGTCCAATATTGGTCCAATTGCAGGCTCAAATGTTCTACCATATCGGAGAATATTGACACAAAATCTATGATGGCTAAAGCCACATGTCCAATATTGTGTTTTTTGACACATCAGAGTAACTATTATGTTATTGCAGTACAAAGTCATCGAGTCTATACTGTTCAATTAAAGTAATGGATCAGATCACTCTTTAACTGGGCTGTACGGGTGGTTAATTACGTGAAGAGTGAAGTATCGGCAGTGAAAAAGTGTTATCACTGCAGCAGCATTAATTCAACTTGAATAGGAACATTAACCCATGGTGTTTTTTATACTCATTGCAGATTCCCAAGAGTTTACTGACGGCGTGGAAAGTCAGTGTGTCCGAAGCTGAGTATTTACTTCCTGGTCCAAAAAAGGGTACGGACGATGTGCTCAACATGTCTCTTAACGGGGAAGAACGTGTTCCCACCTCGGTTCCGGATCCGACTGAAAATCCATCGGAGGCTGACCGCCCGCTCTCTGTGGATCCCATAAGACCCGCGTCGCCTAGTGCTGCTCCCAACGAAACGGAGCAACCTCCCTCCACGGCAAACTCCACGGCAAACTCCACGGCAAACTCCACTGCAAACTCCACTGCAAACTCAACCGCGAACTCCACCGCGAACTCCACCGTGAACTCCACCGCAAACCAAGGCTACCAAAAGAAAGCCTGTCGAAAGAAAAAGAAATGCTTGTCAGACATATTTGGCCACATAGTGGGTGGATTGAAGAATTCACCGACTACGCTGGACATGGTCAGTCCACTACCGAAAGCCCCGGACCCTATCAAAGATTCCAAGGACTCCCCTTATTCTGACCTGGACTCCATCCCGATGCTGAGCCGTCCTAAACGGACAGAAGGGTTTCCCACGTTGGAAACCGAGAACAGTCCAAAAGTAGCTATAAAAGAACAGGGTTTAACAAAAGTGAAGGACAAATGTGTTGAGGATAGGACCGCTGTCCCAGAGACCGCTGTAAATACTGCCGTGTCCACCGGAACCTCTGCAGACAAATTGATTTGCCATGAAAAACGTTTAAGTAATTCAAAGTCCAACACGGATTCGGACAGCTGTAAAGAATCAGTCGGTTCTCTGGACAAGCACTCCCTGCATCTCCCTGCCAGCAGTCGGTTGATGACCAGGGCCCTAAAAGCGGAGGAAGAGACGGAACTCAAAGATGCCCTGGTTCCGAGCACAAACTCAAAAAACAATAATAATAATAATAATGACGACGACGACGATGACAAAAACGACAACGACCGAGATGTCTTGCAAAGCGATGCTGAGGTCGGTACAGAGTCGTCCCCTCTGAAAGACTCTTCTAACCAGGTTTCATCCTCCAGAAGCCACAGCTCCCCCAAAAGACGAGCGAGGAAGCTGGACAAGAAGGGCCTCTGCAACGGATCGCTGATGAGGTCTCCGTGTCGGGGCCCCAGGGCCCCCGCCCTGGTGCCCTCCGCAAAGATCAAGACGGAGAACGTCGCGTCGGGCCTGTCTCCGTGCTCCTCCCCTCCCTCGTCGCTTTCTCCAATGGAGTTCTTCCAGGAAGTCAAGGAGCTGACGTTCAAGTCGCTGGTGAAGGAGGAGAGCGAGGACCACGATCTGAGCACATTCCAGCCGGACTCCAACTACAAGTTCAGCACCTTCCTCATGCTGCTGAAGGACATGCACGACACCAGGGAGAAGGAGGGCAAGCCCCTCACCGTCCCCCCGCCGCCCGTCCTCATTAAGGAGGAGCCCCTGGTCGTCCCTACCTCGTCAGGGGGCCATGACCCACTACTGAAAGGCTCCGCTGGCGCTCTCAAACAGGAGAATTGCAGATCAGGGATCAAAATGGAGAACGGCTGGCCGGGGAATCCCTCGAAGCCTCAGAACGCCGCCGCAGCAGGCAAGCCCAAAAAGAAGACGAAAGCCATCATGAAAAACGACACCTATAAATGTGAAGGGTTGCCCGTCCTCTCCAAGGCCGCCGGCGCAGACCGGCAGCGCAGGAAGCAGCGGCTCCCCGCCAAGCTCAAGGTCAGCATCCCCGGCCTGTCTGCCGACCTCGCGGACATGGCCTACGGCAGGGAGTTTGTTAGCGGCCACGCCGACTTGGCCGAGCCGGGGTCTCTGCCGTCCTTCGCTCCCGACCCCTCGGCCAGCTACCTCGATAAGAGCTGTGAATCCAAATTGGCGCCAAAGAAGCGCTGGCAGATGGCCGAGGGGGTTGCCCAGAAGGCGTCTGAGGACGGGGGCGCGGGGAGCATGGTGTGTGCCGAGGTGAACGGGTCCTGCGCGGACACCAGCAGGTTAAGCCCGCACCACGTTGGGTCCCCCGAGGTTTCTCTGGGGGACGGGAACCTGTCTGAGGATTGCTCCAACGTCTCGGATTCCAGCGGTAAGGACCGTAAGACCACTGTGTGTATGGCATGTGCGCTGTTGTTGTTGTTGTTGTTGTTGTGAATATGGTATGAATAAATAACAGTTGAATGTGTGTTTGCTTACCCTCCTTCAGACAAACGGCTACGGAGACCAAGTAAAAGACTGATCGAGTCAAACGAGGAGCATGAACCAATAATATCCCCAAAGAAGAAATCAAAGAAAAACACAGAACTCTCCAAAATGGTAAAATGAATCATTCATACACAAATATAATATGCCATTGCACCATCAATAAGCACTAATGTAAAAAAAAAAAAAATAGAGTAAATGGAATATAACCGTCTTTTGTTAATTAGTCTCTAATAACCCAGATAAAGTTGGTAGTAATTATTATGGATGTGAAATGATGGATATGAATGAATGTGTCTATGTATAGGTGCAAATTCATATAATAACTTATTATATCAATACCTTTTTTGTGTAAGCTTTACAAATACTGGTAAATGTTATAATAACGACTGCTATATACATTTTTGATGACAAAATACCACCATGTATATGCTTACTTTGTTATAGTTGTCCAGCGTGCCATTATTCTGCCTAATTTTCCAACGCATCTCCTCCTACAGTTTCTTAGGTATCAATATTGTACAATATTGTACAGTGATTCTCAACTGGTGTGTCACGACCCATAAGTGGGTCCCAGAGCATTATGCCAAACCCTAATCTTTAGACACATGCCCATGAATTAACTAATGTTAATGTTAATTCAGGTTTCAATGGCTTACTGTTTCATTGAGTTTAGCCCCAATTGTAGCAGCGTTTTGTTCGCTCAATGTTTTTAACAGTACATGAAGGCATTGTTGAATACGGCAATACTGGTATATGGTATATACTGGTATAATACTGGTACTTTTTTTTTTTTGGTCGTAACTTAATGACAAATGACACATGGGGTTCCTGAGGCTAGACCTCACATAGTATAGTATATAATGTGTGTGTGTGTGTGTGTGTGTGTACCTTTACCTTTCAGACCAGCAATGCAGATGGTAGCCTGGAGATCCCATGGCCGACGGCAGCACCCCCCCATCTCTGCATGCCGACTGTTACCTCAACCTCCACCCCAGCCTCCATCCACCCTGAGCCAACCAAGGCTCCCGGGGCCCTGGGAAAGAGGCTGACCGAGGAGGACTCTAGCCCCCAGCAGCCCGTCTCCCCCTGCACCTCCTCCCCTTCCTCGTCGGAGACTGCAGAAGGCACAGAACTACCTCCGCACCCCTGTAAGTAGATACTCTCTAGGGGAGGGGGGGAAAAAAATCGATTTCTTTTTTAAATGTCTTAATGGTATGTTTATTGTTTTCACATTAAATGCATACAAGAAGCACACTACATCAACAATAGCATGCAACCTTCCCTTAAACCCTCCCAGTATAGGGATGATGCTGCTGACATGTGATGTGCATTGTTTTTGGAAATACGCCTCATGATATACCGCGTCTAGAAGTGTATCATTCATATTTTTCCCATACTGTTAGAAAAATCACAAAACATATCGAATCGCAATACCTGTAGAAAATCCCAATCCCAAAAATCGCATATCTAATCGGCACCCAAGTATCGCGATGGTATCGAATCGGGAGATAAGCATATCGTCCCAGCCCTTATACTTTAAAGCATTTGTCATGTGGGTTTTTCAGGGCTGATGGAGGATGATACTTTACATTACATCTCTAACTGTTGTGATTTTGAATACCGGTACAATTATATCCATCCTGTTTTTGCTATCATTTTATGTCGAACATGGTTAAAAAACCTGGTTCCTATAGCAACCCTAACCATCTTAAGAGGGGGGTAACCCCTTTATGCTTTCCTACTAAAGGTTTCCTTCTTTTCCTTATTCTAGACAGTGTAACTGTGTTAATGGTCAATGTAAATGAACCTGACTTGACTTGTTACGGGAGGACGTACTTTAAGTATTACTCGGTCATTTAAGGTCTGACTTTTTTCTTTTTATAGCGTCAGTTTCCCAAGAGAGAAAAAGGCCAAGGAAACTATCCCACAGGATCCTGGAATGCACCATAGAAGAAGTGTCTCTCACTCCAGCGAAAAAGAAGGTATAAAGATAGCATGTTTCGAAACATGTGGGAATGTGTTTCTTTCTTTTGTTTTATGGTAACACTGCAGTGCTATACAATTTACACTTATAAATTCCTTGTATTTTTTTTCTGCCTTCCAGGAGGCAAAGAGACTCGGTGGCATTACCGCACAGGCCACCGTGACAGAGATTCAGGTACCACACGGCGACACCCACTGAAAATAACGGCGTTACGAAGTCCTCTGTTCTAATGCCTAATGAACGTGTGCTCTGTGCAGGTTGAATCCATACAGAATGAATCGGTCATTCACAGCACAGCGGCACCCTCTAGCCCTGCTGCCCAGTCCCCAGAAACCAGTGGTCCGCCGGGGGTCTTGCCACCGACCGAGCCCTCCACCCCTACTGGGTCCAAGACTCCCAAGCAGGAGGCGGAGAGCTGCAGCTTGGAGGAGGGGCAAACCCTAGCCAATGGAACGCTTGCTACCAAACCCGAGGTCGGCACGCTTCTGTGGATGTTTGAGTCATTGTGGTCAATAGCGTTCAAATACTGACACAGTTATGGCTTATCCATTGAGGTTTAGAGCGTAGTAGACCTCTGACCACACTCCTAGATGTCAACTTCTCCTGCCTCATCTGTTTAGGTGGTGAGCCCCGGTGTAAACAACAGCTTCTGCTCCCATGTGGACATTAAAGGGAGAACAGGAGCCTCGACGCTGAAGGAGAACGTGTGCCAGGTGAGACAATCTAATGAATTGCTCTTCATTGATTGGACTACGGGACTCTACACGCCCATCATTCATGAGCAAATGTGAGGCAAATGGCCGCTCTCTCTCACCTGTGTGTGTGTGTGTGTGTCTGTGTGTCTGTGTGTGTGTGTGTAGATGTGTGAGCGGGCTGGGGACCTGGTGCAGTGTGAAGGCCAGTGCTATGGGGCCTTCCATCGGCAGTGTATCGGCTTGGCCATGGCCCCCAAGAGGAAATTCCTCTGTCACGAATGCAGTACAGGTGGGTGGCTGCGTAAACAAAAAGTGTGACTTTCCGCCAGCTACCACATTTCACATTTCATTTCAGACCTGTGGGAAACACAGGCCTGAAAACAGCCATTGTTCCTCTCGCTGAGGTCTTTATAGTTTTTTTGAGCAACCTTTATAAATGTATCCAGTTTCAGTTTCAGACCATTCTGTAGTATCAAGACTTACTTCCTTCGTCTTGGGTTTCTTTTGTCTTTGCGTCTACAGAGTAGGGAGAGCAGGTGGACATATATATGTAAGCTAGTACCAGCTTGCCAACTTCTCTTCAAGCTTTAACAAATAAAGTTTTAGTTAAACAATCCAAATGAAAATGGCACTGCCACCATGTTTGAATGTCCAGTGCACCTCCTCAAACGAGCGTTGTCTAAGATTAAACGCCCCTTTTGAGTAAATATTGGGTTTTGTTTATCTTCCAATGCCATTTTTTTTTCAGTTTTCAAGCACACAGGCTTATTGACCGACTACACATTTTCACTGGATTTGTGAAAATCATTTCCCCTAAAATAAAATTAGTGATGGGCCGTCATCGACCACCCCCATCCCCCCCCCCCCCCGCTCAACAATCGTGCTGACCCACTTTTAGTCATTATTTAGGTAAAATATGTAATTATTTAGGTAGCAAATACATATTATGGACACCTTCGACGTCATTCAAAGGAGCCACCTTAATCTAGATTAACCTAGATTAATTTCAAGATTACCATTAGATTAATCTAGATTAAATATTTTAATCTATGCCCATCTCTAAATAAAATACAAATATTTTTTAACTACCTTTCAGGTGTCCACACATGTTTTGTGTGTAAAAAGGAGGGCAGCGGGGTCAAGCGCTGCGCGATTCCCATGTGCGGGAAGTTCTACCATACCGACTGTGTCATGGCCGTCTCGACCAGCCAGCCCCAAAACAAAGGCTTCCGCTGCTCTCTGCACGTCTGTCTGGCCTGCCACATCACCAACCCCCTCAACCTCGCCAGCTCCAAAGGTAAGCTGCATGAGGCTGCTTTACCTGGGCTAGGTAATAACCAGGGAAGCCATGGTGAGACGGTTTTAATGAAGAAGTTGTATTGCTGGTGTTTTTTTTGTTTTTTTTTAAGAACAAAGCGGAGGCATTTAATTAGCACAACGTTATACACACAAAAAGGTAGAGTTCATAAAAATACGTCTATAATAAAATCAAATTCCAGTGTTTCTCGGAAACACTTGAATTTGAACACTTGAAGTCTAGGTTTTTAAAACATGATGCATGCCTACTGGTCTAGTTGTCGATGCAGAGAACACATGTATCTCAGTGGAGAACAGGAAAAAAAGGTTCCCATTGGAGATATTTGTGCGGTTTTAGTGTTCACACGATTCTAAGTTGTCTTTTTTGTCTTGTTGTGCCCCAGGTCGCCTGGCCCGCTGTGTGCGCTGCCCTGTGGCTTACCACGCCAATGACAACTGCATGCCCGCAGGCAGCCTGGTGTTGGCTAACAACAGCTTCCTCTGTCCCAACCACTTCACCCCGCGCAAGGGCTGCAAAAACCACGAGCACATCAACGTCAGCTGGTGCTTCGTCTGCTCTCAAGGTCCGTCTGGGTTAGGGGTTAGATGGGACGATGTGCGATTTTGATCGCCGATCGCAAATAAAAAAAACGCTCACAACAAGTTGATCCCGGTTAATTCGACATTATCATTATAATCGTGAATCGGGATAATCATGAATATCCTCAGTCTGTCACCGTGGCTGAAGGCTCGGACTCGAGGCCGGCTTGCCTGTTTGTTTTTCACTGAAAAGGATGTTCACAAAAAAAAATAATGTCAACGTATGAACATGATGATGATTATGATGAATGTATGATGGTGAGAAGTAGGGCTGCCCCCTAATAGTCGACCAACACAGTTGAATAAGTTTTCATTAGTCGCGCAAAAAGTAAAACAAAATAATAACACGCCATAAGCATTGCAACCGAATACACCCGTGGTCGCAACAAGCCCTGATTTAACTGATCGCTGCATCTTGCATCGCTGCAGAAATATTGACCAAACAATGGTTCCATAGAGAGGAGTGCTGCTGCCCGACCGTCTCCTCGGTGGGTTTTGTATTTTCTAAGACAAGACGATAGTCACTCATCCCATTTCCATTTGCTTGCTTTTAAATAAAGTCGTGTGCAGTTATACGGTGTGTAAATACAATTATCAAAAGTGTTCTCCTTCCTGGTTGTTCCAACAACCTTCAGAACCGCTTGGTCCACGCCGTTAATAGGCGGCCCGCTTTGTGCGTGTGCTTGTAAATTATATTTTAAAGGCTGATTATTACGGTGTTGTATTATCTGTAAAGTAGCACAAGGTTAACGGTGTTTCTTTTATAACCCTCTCGCCCTGGAACACTTTCTGATGCCCCAAAAAAATAAATTAAAATAATTACATTAAAAGTGTGACGATTAGTCGACCATCGGCTTGAAATGGCGACTAAGAGTCGACTAAGAAAATCTCTAGTCGGGGGCAGCCTTAGTGAGAAGTGAGGGCAGGGATAGTGTGGGAGTTAATTATGGTGTTTGATCCATGTCGCAAAGTTCTGGGTACGAACCCCAATAGTCACAGTCTACCCGTATCCTGCACCCTTACCCCTACTTGCTCATTAATGATGTGTGTAAAAAAATTTTTTTTTTTAAAGTAGCTTAGAATGAAAGCATCTGCTAAATTACTAAATACAAGTAACAGAAGTGGGACATGTCTTATGATTTTGTGTGTGTTGTGTGTGTGTGTACAGGGGGAAGTCTCTTGTGCTGTGAGTCCTGTCCTGCTGCATTTCACCGGGAGTGTCTCAACATCGAGATGCCTCAAGGCAGCTGGTTCTGCAACGACTGCAAAGCGGGGAAGAAGCCACGCATCAAGGACATCCTATGGGTCAAATGGGGCCGCTACAGGCAAGGGCACAAGATGGCGGCCCTCCGTTGATGGCCTTTTTTACTTCTGTTTATATGAGGTTGTGGAGTGTCTGTGGTCGATAGCTGGTTTAAGCAGCCTCACCTGGCCTTACTTGGATCCTGCTTAATTGCTAATTTCCTGTCGTCTGGGATTATTAATTAATCAAAGTGATGAAAAGCACTAATCCGCTTTGTGTTAGCCTGTTGGAGGCTATCTATGTGGTCGAGCTAAATGAACACGCCAGTGTGGATGAGAATGTTAACATCACACATGTACATTTTCCCACTCCAGAGGGTACTACATATGTTGATTTTAGAAATTACACTTTCAATTTGGACTGTGTCTGTGGCTAGGATGGCTTACATGGTGAAACAATTAAATGTAAAATGGGGGTCTTTAAGTAGCCTGGGAACCAGACGAATCTGTGAGCTCATGTTTGATTTGCTCTGGCAGATGCGTCTGGCCCTCCCGTTCAGACAGATTTCCAGCCAACCTGGCCCTGTTTGGGCCAATCGCAATCGTTTATCTAATATGCGGTGGGTTTGAAACGATGACAGAGACAGAGGAGCACTGTTGAGGGATTTTCGTAAACAACCGAGATGGCTGCCGCTGATAGACTGGTCTGTTGAATCCGCTATTGATAGTAGATAGACAGTAATAAACAAACTGGACAGGATATTTTCTCTAAAAGAATAACAACTGCACTTGTGTGCATGTGTTTTCCGGACTTCTGACAGGATTTCTTAAAGTAAAATTTTTGTTACACATTTCATTGCTCTGA
This sequence comes from Merluccius polli, assembly GCA_030340625.1. Classification (NCBI taxonomy): domain Eukaryota; kingdom Metazoa; phylum Chordata; class Actinopteri; order Gadiformes; family Merlucciidae; genus Merluccius; species Merluccius polli. The sequence goes on along the minus strand of JAOPHQ010000040.1, from coordinate 148,568 downwards.
TTGATTGATTGTGGGTCTATCCAATTTTGTCCAGACGCATTTTGGTCTGCGCCCTTTGATAACGCCCCTTGGAAATCAAAAATGAACTGAGAGGTTCCAGACTAATACACATTTACAAATTGGTCTAGCGTTGTCAGGCTAGTCTCTAAGGATTTCTGACTCCCACTCACTTTATTCCTTCAGATGGTGGCCTGCGGAGGTTTGTCTGGCCAAAGACGTCCCGGAGAGCACCTTGAGGATGAAGCACGAGGTGGGCGAGTTCCCCGTCCAGTTCTTCGGCTCCAGGGACTTTGTGTGGACCTACCAGGCGAGGGTCTTCCCCTACATGGAAGGGGACACGCACAGCATAGAGAAGATGGGCAAGGGTGCCGATGCCATCTACAAGAATGGTACATAGTTGTACAAGTTGTTTCTATGATGAACATTTAGTAATAATTAGGGGCTGTAATGATGTGATTATTTTAATGTTTAAAGAACAATTTAACAACCCTTTTTCTGTAACTCAGAAATAAAAGTGTATGGTAGTGTAAATAGTTGTAATTGTAGTCATAGTAGTTTTCTATTGAACTGCACCTGTCTCTCTCTTCCTGTCAGCCCTGAGTGAAGCAGTCAAGCGCTTCAGAGAGCTGCAGGCCGAGAAGGAGATGAGACAGCTTCAGGAAGACCGGAAGAACGACAAAAAACCCCCACCCTACAGACACATCAAGGTACCGCATCTTAAAACAACCCTTGACCTCCCTTCAAAAGACTCAGAGTTTTAAAAGCTGAACCGACGTGGCTGCCGTTCCATTTTTATGTTGTTTTTTTCTTCTTTTTTTTCTCCTCAGGTCAATCGACCAATAGGCAAGGTGCAGATAATCACGGCGGACTTTTCGGAGATCCCGCGCTGCAACTGCAAGGTGTCGGACGAGAACCCGTGCGGCGTGGACTCCGAGTGCATCAACCGCATGCTGATGTACGAGTGCCACCCGCAGGTGTGTGTGGCGGGGGAGCGCTGCCAGAACCAGGCGTACACCAAGCGCCAGTACTCCCCCGTGGAGATCTTCAGGACCTTGTCGCGGGGCTGGGGACTGCGTGCCGTCTTTGACATCAAGAAGGTTAGGAAGGAGTCAAATTGTTGTTGTTTTTTAAAATTATTTTATTCATTTTTTAAATTGTATTTGTTAGTATATTGTCACTTGTATTGTAGCACTGTTTCTGTTTTAGTAACCTGCCTGGGGACTACTGACATTTGCATTTTTTTTGTAAACTCCAGCATGTTTACATCTTGTATTTTTTGTACTGATGTTCATTGACGTGCTGATGTGCTCTGTCCCCCTCTTTTTGTAATATGATGGTTCCTAATTCTTCTAACCATTGTTTTTAAATGTTTTTTTTTCTTTACCCCTGGGATTGACATTTTCTATTTTTCTTCTGTGTATTTAATGTGTACCCAGGGAGCCTTTGTGAACGAGTACGTGGGAGAGGTGATAGACGAGGAGGAGTGTCGAGCCAGGATCCGACACGCTCAGGAGAACGACATCTGTAACTTTTACATGCTTACACTGGACAAGGTTATTTATTTTTATTTTTTTTGTTATTAGGAAAAGCTTATTAAAATACACAAGCATACAACTTCATCTCAACAGTGCTGAGAATGATGCAGACTGGGCCATGCCAGGTTCAATGACAGCATATTAAAGTATTTAGTTTTGACTACTATAATTCTAACTGACTGGTCTGCTTAAATGGCAGTTTAAAATGTCTGTTGTCCCTCGTAATGGCAATAAAATTATACCTTCCGGGTGGTTCCAGCCAGGGCTATAGTACTTGAGTCCGATTCTGGTCTTGAGACCAATTGTTGATGGTCTCAGGCTCGTCTCTGACTCTGAGTGAATTTGACTCGGTCTTGAAATTCTCTCAGATGATTTGGTCTCGGGAGACTCGTTCTGAGAAGAGCTGTGTTCGAAATTGCATTGTTACATATTGTTTTACTACTTTTATCATTTTAATCTCTTCCCAGAAACTGCCCAGCAGTGAATGCTTAAATATTCAGAGAAGTTGATATGGCTTTTAGCAAAGTAACATTACGTTGGCTTTTTCGAATCGGACTCATATTTTTGCAGTCTTGGTCTTGAATCGGACTTGATTAACCAATGACTTGATCTGGACTTGGACTCGACCGAGGTGGTCTCGACTGCAGCCCAGGTTCCAGCTGTAGACATTTACTGGTTATTGCATTATTGCATATTTAACTAATGGCCAAAATAATTTTAAATGGTTACTTTTATTAAAACCATTATAGCACAGCGTATACCCTGCCAAAACGTGTTACTTGGCGTTCCTCCTAATTTACTTACGGTTACAATTTGGTTGCCCACTAAATTTTGGTATACAAAATTAAAAGAAATATTTTTGTCAATTGTAATAAAGGACCGGATTATTGATGCCGGGCCCAAGGGGAACCAGGCTCGCTTCATGAACCACTGCTGCCAGCCCAACTGTGAGACCCAGAAGTGGACGGTGAACGGGGACACCAGAGTTGGGCTGTTTGCCCTTCAGGACATCCCCAAAGGTCTGAGAGATCACAGCTGCTCATCATTGTCTTGGTTATTATGTTCACTCATTATATTCTATGATGAAAAATGAAAGCAAATGGGTCTGGAAGAACAAAGAGTGGCACTAATTCATTGTACAAAAAACACCCCGAAAACAGATGTGGAGCTGACCTTCAACTACAACCTGGAGTGTCTGGGCAATGGGAAAACGGTGTGCAAATGTGGAGCACCCAATTGCAGCGGGTTCCTGGGGGTCCGACCCAAGGTACAGGCATCCACTTAACAATATTAAACTGTTACATGACCACAGGGGCAGGATAGTGGAGCGGTTAGCATGTTTGACTCTTGGCCAAAAGGTTCCCGTGTTTGAAACCCTTCTTCTAGGCCTGAAAGATATGTGGTAAAAAATAAATCATATTGCTATTATTTTGACAGATATTGTGTTTGCGATATGATTCACAATTAGTGGGAATGATAATTTTTGCATCACAATTTTCATTTTCGATTAAAATCATGTCACATTTGTGGAGTCTGTACCAATCAAACACGTTTCTCACATCTACCGCACTAAATGTACATTGACACATTTTACCCTTATCAAAAAATTGCAGCTCCTGTGACTTGGATATTGCAGTTGGCCGTATTGCGATTTCGATATTATTTCGATTAATTGTTACTGTCTACCCAGGCCCAGCGCATCCATATAGGCGAACAAGGCAATGGCCTAGGGCGGCACTTTGGCAAGGGTGGCAAAATGTGGGCCTATTAAAAAAACATGTATGTGTCAATCACGCGCTGCACCTGCAGCCGCCTCCTGCCCCCGGCTCTCACAAGCTATCACTTAGGTGGATAAGGAATAAATACTGCAGCATCATGTTGTCGAAACGGCCAGAATTATCCAATATCATCTGGCTGCCATTATAAAAAGAGGAGACTATTGAAGGAGCAAGCACTCCAAAAACAGAGGGATTCATTATTAAAATATGTTGTTGGCTTTATTTGCTCTCTAGCCCCTACCTGCTTATTAATGACATGTATCTAAAATGCACTGTCCCTTTTGGATAAAAGCTTAATAACCTAATGGTAGTAATGGAGAGTTAATAATGGAGGCACTAAATGGATGTGTTGCATTTATATAGCTCTTTTTTCAGACCAGTGGAAACTCAAAGCGCTTTAGAATTTGGCCTCCCATACACCCATTCATACACCGACGGCGGTGTCCGCCTTAGCGAGGAGGAGGGGAACCAGCGACCTTCCGGTTGCCAGAAAACCCGCTCTACCTCCTGAGCCACAGTCGCCCACGCTAGCTCTACAACGTATTGTCTGTGTTTCACAGAACCAGCTGTCGGCTGAGAAACTCAAGCTGAAGGAGGGGAAGAAGAAGGGCTCTGTGAAGAAGAAGAGCAAGCCAGAACTGACCAAGTTGAGGGAGGACGAGTGTTTCAGCTGCGGAGATGGGGGTCAGATCGTGTCCTGCAAGAAGCCTGGCTGTCCAAAGGTCTACCACGCAGATTGCCTCAACTTGGCCAAGAGACCTGCAGGTGTGTGTGTGTGTGTGTGTATGTGTACCTTGTCCGATGTGGTTTCTTCTGTTTCCCCACTTGAGTTTTTGATAGTTCTTCAGTCATGAATTGAGATAGTCATTAAGCGTACTATAAAGGAAGTTGACTTGACCGCAACGAGTTTGTTTCTTTGATCCGTAACGGTCCGGGTCTTGTGTCCCTCAGGGCGCTGGGAGTGTCCCTGGCACCAGTGCGACGCGTGTGGCAAAGAGGCGGCCTCCTTCTGCGAGATGTGCCCCAGCTCCTACTGCAAGGAGCACCGCGACGGCATGCTCTTCATCTCCAAGCTGGACGGCAAGCTGTCCTGCAGCGAGCACGACCCCTGCGGGCCGGACCCCCTGGAGCCGGGGGAGATCCGCGAGTATGCCGCCGCCGCCGCCGCCGGCCCGACCTCCGCAGCGCCCGGCGGAGCGGGCGCGCCTCCCCTCCCGCGCTCCGGGGGGGCGACGCTGGAGCAGCAGGGGCCCGACTCCGGCGCCGCCGCCCCCGCAACCCGCCACCGGATTGGCCGCTGCCTCGGCGCAGAAGGGGCCCCCTCCCCGTCTCTATATCAACACCAAGACGGCCACCTCCAGCTTCCTACCTGCCGGCAGGACCTACGGATCGGAGGGGGGGGTGTCCTCCCCCGAGGGCTCCTCTAAGGGTCGGGGGGAGGTGGAGGACGGAGAGGTGGAGGAAGGGGAGGTGGAGGATGCCGAGATGGACAAGGATGAGGACGAGGATGAGGACGATGACGAGGGGGAAGATGAGGAGGAGGATGAGGAGGAGGAGGAGGAGGAGGAGGAAGATGAGGACGATGAGATGGAGATTGTGGAGGACGAGGAGGACGATGATCTGCATTACGGCGGCGGGGAGGAGGAGGAGGAGGAGGGGGAGGAGGAGGAGGATGATGAGGATGAAGGAGGGGAGGTGTACAACTCCTGGGGGGAGTATGTGGAGGGTGAGGCAGACGATGACGACGGTGTTGTGGAGGGGGACGATATGGGCGAATGGGGGAGAGTGGAGGACGATTGACAGTTGATTTGCCCGATCCCATCCATCCATCCATCCATCCATCCATCCACCCACCCACCAAACATCCCCCACCCTCCCGCCCAAATCTCTTCGTTTGGACGTTGACCAAGCATTCCTAAGAAATGACATCGGCGACGTCGCTCGGTAGACATTTTGTTTCGAAGGAGGGGAAAAAGATGGGGGAAGGGACAATAGCTGAGAGACTTTATCCACTTGGTACCAAGGTTGAATGCAACACTGCCTTCATGTCGGTGTGCTGCGTTGCCTTCCCGTCCCACAGGGGCTGTGGACTTAACCGTGGGGAGGTGTACTGGTGCTATGGTCCCAGGACTGACCCCATCGGCCCGTTTATACTAACTGTCGATATGCTTATTTGTGTCTGGTGCTGTCATGTTGTTGTTTTTTTTTCTCTCAAAAGTTGTTTACATTTTTTTTGTTGCCTTTTTTTATGTTTGGAATACAAAAAAAAAGATGAGAAACCTCAACTTGTCACTTGCTGTCATCACACAGCCATCCTATCCTGTTGTCATAGTTTTTGACTGGTCTTTCTCAGTACAGGTGTCGTCAAAGTCATGCTTTCATCGATCATTGTTAAACTGAGACATAACAACTGCTTGATGAATATAAGGATGGCAAGAATAAATCATTTTAAATACAAATATAATGTAAAATGTTGTTTTTCCAGGAAGAGTCAACAAACCAGTGTGTTTAAAATCGTCAGGTAGGCCAGTGATTGGTGCAAGCCACAGTGCTTTGACCCTATAGCTAAGGAGGCATTCATTTTCTTGTTGCTATGGGAACACTTTGAGAGGGAAATGTTTGTGAAACGCGAACCTCAATCCAGAGTCCCAAGTTCAATAACACTAATTACCAGATATTACATCAGAGTACTGTTACTTTAAATACAATACAAACTGATTCAGAACTGCTGTTCTGTCATAAGCATCGTGTAGTTTTTTTGTTTGTTTTTTTTTTAAAGAACCCAAACCTCCAAGGATCAGACTTATTGTGCTGTGCGTTGAGTGGTCAGGTTTTATATTATTTACTGTACAGATATGCTTGTACTTTAATACACAAAATTAATACAATTTTAAGTCTGTGATATGGTGCTGGAATCCCTTTGGCACATAATCATGGTGCAGTAGCCAAATATAAATTGGCCAAAGCAAGCTGTGGGCTTCCGGTAAGAGTCTAGATTAATGTCAATATTTCTGTTGGTAGTCAGGCAGCTTCTCTATCAGGTTGGTGACTTGTTGTTCAAGCTGAAAGGCCTTCAGCTTTTTTGTTGTCTTGAAGTTGTATTATGTCATGTCTGCTTTGTCATTCAAATTTGAGTTAAATGTTTTTTTTTTTTTTTTGGGGAACATATTTTAGTTGACTCATTCTTTTTTGTCTGGCTGTGGTGGCCATGTAGTTCATAATGTGTTTATCTATTATCTACGCGTACACAAACTTCTGTCTACATAGAAAACAATTGTTAGAAAGCCTATTATAATTATTATTATTTTATTATTATTATTAGAGTTATCAAATATGGTCAATGGATTTCAAAAAAATGTCAAAGCAGCGGCTACGTAATTTGAATGTCCTTGTAAAAAAAAAAAATCAAACCTATCAAGTAATTGAGTGTTGGATAAAAACAAAAGAATGTACTGTATTGGCAGGTTTTGGGAAAACATTTCCATTAAGCACTTCTAGTTTACACTGCATATTTATCAGTCGGTCACCACACTTAATATACATGCAGGTAATGTAGGCCTACCATTTTGTTACTGAGTTTTGTACTTTTCAATAGTCTAGTCTTTTACATTGTCATGTATAATATTTGTAAGCACAATACCAATTGAGTTTCATACAAGTATTGCCTCCTGTCCTCATGGGAACATCCTGCAATGAAATGTTTTAATCAAACTGTACTGTGCTCATGAATAATCTATGTGTTTAGTAAAGTTTTACGACAGTAGCATTTTAATCATATTCTATGTTACCCTTTTCTGGCCTCTAAAACTAACCAAATTTCAAATCCATCAGTCAGAAAGCAGCCGTACACCATTTAAGAAAAAGATCAGCTCTACAATATTATGACCTTAAGTGCAATTACGCAGGCCTGTCCAGTAGTGGTCGCACTCGCCACTCACGCTTTTAGCAGTTCCCACGAAGAAGAACCCCCTCCCCCCCCCCCCCCCCCCTCCAACCTGTGACGTAATATGAAAACCTAAAATGGCGACGACGACTCCGTCTGCGTAACCAAAACACAAGCTCGCTGTAGAAAGTAAATAACTCCTGAACTGGGTCCCGCACGACCTGTGTACTTTTGGACCCCCCGAAAAGAGGTAAACGTACTGCTTTACACAGATCTGTTGCATTTATTTACAAGCGGACATTTTCTCACCGTGAAAGACCATAAACCGTCAGGACGAGGCTAAAAAATAGCATCTCGTGTCTGTGTGTGTGTGTGTGTTAGCCTCATCGTACTGGGACTTGGAAACGACTGAATAATATCCTCGCACACAGACAATGAAATGCTGAAGGATACTGTAGTAGTAGTAGTAGTAGTAGTAGTAATAATAATACACAATAATAACAACTGCTGTTCAGGTTCAGCCATGACAGAAGAAGGGCCGTCGCAGGCCGGCGCGGACGCCATGCTGGGTCTGGACGAGCCCAAGAAGATGACCCGCGAGGACTGGAGGAAGAAGAAGGAGCTGGAGGAGCAGAGGAAGCTGGGAAATGCTCCTGCTGAGGTGGATGAGGAGGGAAAGTAAGCAAGCATGTGTCTGTCTGTGTGGGTGATCAATATCTCTCTCTCTCTCTCTCTCTCTCTCTCTCTCTCTCTCTCTCTCTCTCTCTCTCTATCATTATATCGTGACACTACCGTTGCAATATTGTGTATATCTTGCCACGTATCTCTGCAATGTAACGTACTTACTGTATCATACCACTTACCTCTGCACTATTATTTATGTCATGTCACTTTTGCAATATTATTTTTTATCTTGCTATTGTCCCCGTTAGTACTCATTCTTGCACATCTGTGCACTTGTCGGTTGTTTGTCCGTTTGCTTTATTGATTTATCCACTACATAGGCTGAAGTTACTTTGGTCTGTTGTCTTTTACCTTTTCTATTTGTATTTATTTTCTCTATTTTATTCTCCTTCTATAGTGTATATTACACCTTTTGCTGCTGTAACAAGAGAATGTTCCCGCTGTGGGATAAATAAAGTATTATCTATCTATCTATCTATCTATCTATCTATCTATCTATCTATCTATCTATCTATCAATACACATCACGATATAGCATGTTTTCTGGTCATTTAAAAAGTAAATAGTCTGTATACAGTAACCACATGGCCTATTTTTGTCTGTCTCCTGTGTGAATTATAGTACTGAGTGTTTCCTTCTTTTTTTCATCACTCTACTGTAATTGCAGCCTCTAAAACCAGGAAAAGACACATAAACACTTACGCCATATCACAATATAACGATATCCAAAATCTAAGACGATATCTCTCACATCAGGATATTAATATAATATCGATATGTCCCCCAGCCCTACATGAGAGGATAGACATTGAAAGTGTTCCCCTGGTATTACTGTGTCGTTTACCTGACCTGTTCTCCTTTTCAGAGACATCAACCCTCATATTCCCCAGTACATTTCGTCGGTGCCATGGTATATTGACCCTTCCAAGAGGCCCACGCTAAAGCATCAGAGACCACAGGAAGAGATAGAAGATGTGGTTTCATCCATTGGACAGTGGTATAAGAGAGGGGTGGACGAGGTTAGTCGTCATGACACGTTAACTCAATCGAGCAAATATTGCATGTGGAAATGTAATGTTTTAAAAACTAAAGGCTTTGTGTTGTCATCCGTCAACAGAAACCAATTTCCACAAAATTCCGCAAGGGCTCCTGTGAAAACTGTGGTGCATTGACACACAAGAAGAAAGACTGTTTGGAGGTAAATAACTGCATTCACAACTCAAACAAATGTATTTTCAAAAAAGTGTTTTATGATGCTCATCTAGAAACCTGACCTTCTCCTAACACACAGGGTGATTTCTATGTGTTTATAGTGCCACCATTAATCATAATTAATAAGTCTTTGTACTATATATATATTTTTTTACCTACCAGCGACCTAGAAAAGTGGGGGCCAAATTCACAGGTTCGAGTATAGCGCCGGACGAGCACTCTCAGCTTAATTTGTCGCTGGACTACGATGGGAAGAGGGATCGCTGGAACGGGTACGATCCCGAGGATCACCAGCGCATCGTGGAGGAGTACGCCAAAGTAGATCAGGTGAGCTTTACCTCTAGCTTCATGCTCAATCACGCTATCTGGCAAGCACCACAAAGTCCTTGTTGATGAAGTTAGCAATATTTATTTTGGAAAAAAGCAAGTTTACTTGTGTTCATGATATGTACATACATATAGCTCTAATTAGGCTCCCATTCCCCCTTCCTCCTTGTCGCTTCTCCCAGGCCAAGAGAACACTTAAGGCCCAGAAGCTTCAGGATGAGTTGGCTTCAGGAAAGCTCATGGATCAAGCGGTAAGTCTTAACGCATACCAGCTGTCAGCATGATGGTTATGATCTGTTAAAGCTTAATTACATTTTGAGGGATCATTGTCTTTAATATAAAACTTAAACGATTTAATGTGAAACATGACTTAAAGAAAAGCTTTTACTTGTGTGTGTCATCTAAGATTGCTTATATGATCACTAATTATTTTAGATGATTGAGGAAAATGCTTGATGAACTTGTTTTTCAGGTAAAGCTGAGTCTGTCCCTCATTGTGTTTTGATTTCCCCCATACAGGAGCGCGAACACAACAGCGAGGACGAGGATGAAGACAAGTATGCAGATGATATCGACATGCCCGGGCAGAACTTCGACTCCAAGAGACGTATCACTGTGAGGAATCTGCGTATCAGAGAAGACATCGCCAAGGTAAGAGTGTTTTCCCATCTGTCCTCAGGGGTATATCTCTCGTCTCATCCTCTTGTCTTTACCTAGTACACTGTTGTAATGCTAATAATCTATAGATTTAGACACAGATTTTGACTGCCTTAATGTGCCCTTCCCTTACTGGCGTTAAAGTATAGATATGGATGTTAATTGTGCTCTATTGCCTCTTTGTTTATTTGTAGTACTTGAGGAATCTGGATCCCAACTCAGCCTACTATGACCCCAAGACTCGTGCTATGAGGGAGAACCCGTACTACAACACTGGCATGAACCCTGATGAGTGAGTCACTGACTGACTGTTCAACTGTCCATCAGGTCTCTTCTGTTCTATTTGGTATTTGTCTTCTACTGTATTGTTAATGTTTCTCTCTTTGATATCCCACAGAGTGGGATACGCTGGAGACAACTTTGTGCGCTACTCGGGGGACACCATAACTATGGCCCAAACACAGCGTAAGTTATGAAGCATTTGAGGTTTGTAAACGCTTCCAATAAAACAGTAGTTAGCCGCAGCACTGCATCGGGTATGTCGTGTCATCATTGTGGTTAACCATGTGACCGTGCGGTGTGTTCCAGTGTTTGCCTGGGAAGCCTATGAGAAGGGTTCAGAGGTGCACCTGCAGGCCGACCCCACGAAGCTGGAACTGTTGCACCAGTCCTTTAAAGTCAAGAAGGAGGACTTCAAAGAAAAACAGAAGGAGACCATCCTAGAGAAGGTTGGATACCTTTTTTTCTTTTCTCCCCCTCCCCATTGACTCTTTGACGTCTTGGCTTGTTCAAACACCAGCATCTTGTGTTGTATTATTTTGAAGGTCTCTGCTTAAATGTACAATATGCAAGGTTTGTGATTTCAAGCTAGCGCCAACTACATTTTGAAGAAAAAAAAATCTCCTCACTCCTCCTTTTCCCTACTCGCCAAATCCTCAAAAAGCTAAAAAAACAGTAACATCAGATTTCTCTACACTGCTGCAGCGGTCTCTGGAGCAATTAACCTAGATAGCCCTTAAAGTTAGCATCTACATGACGGAATGTGTTTTTGAGCACATTTCACAAGTAAACGCAGATGCATATCAGTGTTTCCCACACATATACTTTACTTGGGCGGGCCGCCCAAGTATATTAACGGCCAGCAAGGTATATTAGGCATATTTTGAAAAGAAGCCCAATTTTATTTTTTTCTATCTATTTTTAGTGTACTGAATTGAATTTAGAAGATGAGCAACTAGGTGTCATTTACCCAAATTAAGAAAGTTTGCAGTCGGTGCCCTTAGTCATCCAAAATGCATATGTCTGAATAAAGGTATTTCACAGCCTATCAAATGCCTGTTAGTATGCAGTTTGTGTTTGCTGAACGTGGTGCACGTTCCAACATCCATATTTAGTTATGACCATGTATGGATCAGAGATCAGGGAACATAATTAGCACTCTTTGTTGTGGTGGATAGATGCATTATACATATCCAAGATAACAATGGCAAAAAAACAGACTTTGATAGATTTGTGTAATTAGTAAGAGTTGGCACAGTAATTATACGTGTGATGCTGTTATAACTGTTTGAGAACTGTGAGACTGTTACTGTCTATCAATAACCAGTTTATTACACTTTTTATTCTTAATAAACTCGATTAGATGAGGCAGGCATATAACGATATAAACATTTTTTTTTAAAATTATGAATCTGCATGACGTGTGTGTCTAATAGTATGGCGGTGAGGAGCATCTGGACGCCCCTCCTCGAGAGCTGCTGCTGGCTCAGACAGAGGACTATGTGGAGTACTCCCGTCACGGAGCCGTGATCAAGGGCCTGGACAAGGCCATCGCCCGCTCCAAGTACGAGGAGGACGTAGTCATCAACAACCACAGCGTAAGCACTGAACAACAGACCTTACGTAAAGGAATGCACAATACTGTTTAGTTTCCATAGTCGATTAATCTAATGGTAATGTTTTTATGAATCATTTAGTCTAGAAAATGTCATAAATAATAGCAAATGTCATCACAAGTTACCAGAGTCCAATGTCTTGAAGTTGTTTGCTTTATCTGACAAGCTGCCAAGAAAAACTAAACTAATCATTTTAGAATGATCAATGAAGCAAACATTAGCATTTCTGGAGCATCAAATGTTTAGGTAATTTAGTAATTAAGTACAAATACCAAACGATTAATCGATTTATAAAAATGTATTTCGACTAATCGATTAATTGACTAATCGTTGCAGCCCCAATACAGTTGCATATCTTATCCAATTTTAGATATTCGGATCTCTTTTAATGAACTCTTTCTCTGCTTCAGTGCATCTGGGGGTCCTATTGGAGGGATGGCTACTGGGGGTACAAATGCTGCCACTCCATGGTCAAACAGAGTTACTGCACGGGAGAGGCAGGAATCAGCACAGCCGTAAGTGGATTTTTTTATTTTCTCCTTTACTATCTTCCATACACCTGACGCCTTTCGCAACATATAAATTATGTAATTGTATTGTTTTAGATTACCCTTCCCTCTTTTTAAAATTTTGCACAAATGTTGTTTTTTTGGCACTGTAGAGCACCATGGCATGTGTGCCGTTTGAGGAGGGTCTAGAGGAGCCTCCAGAGGAAGAACAGCCCAAGACCCTGCTGGAGGTAAGTGCCTTCAGAGGAGAGCTGGGAGACAAAATCACACTCATTTCTCACCTCAATATCCAGTAGCCTTCAGACAGCCCTGAGGACCAGGACCAGACCATAAAAAATGCCTTAACACCATATGATGACCAATTCACATCACCATGCCCTGTATCAGCTGGATTAGAGTTATTTGAAAAGAGACATTCATTACGTAAGGGATAATGTACAGGGGGCCGGTCATTGTTGAGAAAGCCTTGACGTGAAGAATCACCCTGAAGGGGTTTATTTCGCAATAATGACCAGCTCCCTGTAAATTGTCCCGCTTATTACAGTTACTTATTAAAGAAATCAATAATTTAACACAAACTATAACAACTTTTATTTTACAGATTTTATTGCTTCTGCTAACAAAATTGTCCGTTAGCTTCTACGGTTTGAGAACTGCATCCATAGCAACGGTCGGTTATTCATAGCAGCGGTCTGCTATGTGAGGGATAATCCATAACACGGTGTGCATGTATCGAAAAATAATAATAGTAGCCAATCAGAATCAAGTATTCACCCGGGCCATGGTATAATCAGAAATAACACTGTAGAATGCCGTAAATTACCAATCAGAATCGAGTATTCGACAAAGCCGTGTAATAAATAAAAGTATGCTTTCTTTATTATCCATCAACCCATTGACTGATTATCACTGGGTTGGTTAATGTCCATTAGCAATTTGTTAGATGAAACACAACTTTGTGTTTTTAAGAAGTAGTGTTTAAGTAGCTTTTAATTGGAATGTAAATGATATTGCCATTTTGTTATTGTTTGGATGCCCAGCAATGACTTCAGAGGCATATTTCAAGCAAAAGTGACTCTTCTTTTTCAGCTGCACCAGGAGAAGATGAAAGAGAAGAAGAAGAAAAAGAAAGGCAAGAAGAACAAGAAGAAGCACGGCTCTGACAGCAGCGACTCAGAAGATGAAGAGAAGAAGAAGGAGAAGCTGCAGAAGGTGCGTCTGTGTGTGTGTGTGTCGTGGGCTGTACGATAATGAAAAAAAATATTGCAATTAACAGTGTGTGTGTGATGATTTTTTTCCATTAACAACTTTGGTCTTGCCCTGTCCACTAACCATCACCATTATTTTCCAGGCCCTCGAAGCAGAGACCAAGAGGCTGAAGCAAGTGGAGGCGATCATGCGGCTTGACGAGAGAAAGAGGCCCTACAGCAGTCTGCAGGAGGTCAAGGAGCCCACCGAGGAGGAGATGGAGGCCTTCCGCATGAAGCGAGGCCGGGAGGATGACCCTATGCTCTCTTTCCTGCGACAGTGACCCCTCTTCCTCACACAGCCTTTGCAGGGCATCTACTAGACCGGCCCCTGTGTGGAAAAAGGTTTTCACAGTCTGTCACAGTGTCAGTAGATCTAGCGCCACCGGCTTGCTCCTAAACTTGCACGACTGACCACGAACGCAACCGATACTGTGTACAGAATTGATCTTTTTTGAAATGCTGTTTGCTTATGTTTTTTATGGCCATATGATAATGGACTTTTTTTGTTGATTAGACATTATTCCACAATAAATAAGGAGTTCACATTCATGCGCATTGTAAATATCTCAATATTTTGTCAAAAGGAAAATCTTCTTTGTCTGTTCTACTTTTGTGATACAGCTCTTTGGTGAAATAAATGTATTTTATTGTGTAAGATTAACTTGTTATTTCTGTTCTGTGTTTTAGAAAACAATGGTTAGCTGTATGGAGCTACTATAAAAGTGTTTCTGCAATTTAGAAAAAGGGTATTTGGCAAGAAAAGTGTAATTTAAAAATAGCGGCCCCATGTGGGCAAGTGACTCATGAAATCCGGTCTGCAATTTACCATCTCCCATGAAATTAAGTTAATCTATTAAGTGGAAAAACAACAAACAAGAACAACAAAGAGTTTGAGCTCGATGCTTGAACTAATTAGACTATGGCTTCATCCAATGGTGATTTGGAGGGATTTGCCAGTCTATATTGTACTATAATTTTTACTATGAGCTCAGACTTAATTTGGATGTATCTATTCTAATAAATCTTTGCTTGTATACCTTCAGAGCAGACCAACGCAACTGTGAAATCATGACCTCCAACTTTAAATGGGGTAGGGTGGATACCAAAGCCCCTGGTTAATTTCCTTACATGTACATCGTTTCTACTTAAACTATCTACAACATATTTAAAAGGCTCGGTATACCTGCAGAACATGGACTATAACATATGAGCCACTTTTGGATCCTCCTCCTGCTGCCTACGACTCACTGCTGCATGAACACATCTGTTAATCGTCATAGAACCACAGCTTCACCCAATCAAAACAAATCGCTTCACACTATTTTATGACTAACCCCCAGCTAAACCTAACCTCTGCCATATTTGACACCATGTTGATAAGATTCATAATGATTCATATTTGCTCAAAAAATGATGCATACTTTTAGCCTTGGTTACATTTCCATTGTTTCAGTTGTGCACGACGAAAAGCTGTGAGGTGGAAGAACATGACATCACTGTCAAAGTATTTTGCTGGCAGCGTTTGCTGTTGTCAGCAGGGCGGATGTTACGGAGTGCATGATTCACTGGAGTCCTTGTAGCACTTATCTAGCCCAAATATTGCAAACATCATGCCGTAAACTTGGCGAAAAACAAAAGGGTAGCATCGCAGAATGTCCACAGACAATTTCCCAACTGGTGAGCTATTTGTTACGTCATAGCATCATGTTCTCTTGCAGTAACTTGTGTCCGCTACATTCTTCGTCCTTGGCTCCTCTTTGCCTAGCTTAGATTGGCATGGAGGTCTTCTCACTTTACATTACACATGCTTCATGCATAGTATTGGTCGTATTTGAATTACCCGACTTTGATGCTGGCAAGCAGAAGTCAAATATGAAAGGTCAATGGTCTTGCTCTTTCTTTTCTCAGGGAGAATCCCGCTCCGGACATGCATGCTGCTATGTTTGGCGTCCATAACAGCATGCCAGTTGACGTATTTGTCACACAAGAAAGGACGGAACGTCACCATCCATTCCTCCCAGCTAATTTGCAGTCTACCGGGGCCACAGGGGCCCGCAGGACTCCCTGGGGTTTCTGGATCTTCCGGGGCCATGGGCCCTATGGGGCCCCCAGGGAAAGATGGCCTGGATGGGAAGGATGGAGAGATGGGAAAAAAGGGAGAAGGAGGTTAGGCTTCCTTCTTATCTCACCGCAGACTCATATATTATGTACACTGTAGCAATGTGCATGCATCTATTGTGTTGCTGTAACGCTGATTGCTTTCCTCAGCTGAGGCCGGGAGGCCAGGCAATCCTGGGAAGCCGGGTGTGAAGGGGCGAGAAGGCCTTATCGGCAAGGCCGGGCGCCGGGGACTCAAGGGCCTGCGTGGCACAACTGGGGTGACGGGCAAGCCCGGGAAAATGGGAGAGAAAGGCGACGCGGGTGAGGAAGGGGCCCCCGGAGGCTGTAACTGTGGGAACAATGGCGCGCGCTCAGCCTTCTCTGTGGCGGTGACCCAGAGCTACCCCAAGGAGCGGCTGCCCATTCGCTTCAGCCGCATCCTGTACAACGAGGGGAACCACTACAACGCCAGCAGCGGGAAGTTCGTCTGCGCCGTCCCAGGGGTCTACTACTTCACCTATGACATCACCCTGGCCAACAAGCACCTGGCCATCGGATTGGTCCACAATGGGCAGTACAAGATCAAGACGTTCGACGCCAACACGGGGAACAATGACGTGGCGTCCGGCTCCACCGTGCTGAAGCTGCAGCGCGACGACCAGGTCTGGCTGCAGATCTTCTACTCGGGGCAGAACGGACTGTTCTTTGACCCGTTCTGGACGGACAGCACGTTCACTGGATTCCTTATATACGCTGATCAGGACTTTCTGAACGAGGCCGATCAGAAAGCAAATGCTAAGGGTGACGTGTAATATACCGAAAATGTTGAATTAGGATCATTTGTTGTGTATACTTCCCATAGCTTCACTGTACATGGCTAACGTCCATCCATTGACCACGATGTTATAATCAAAATGTGTAGGTGTATTACAATGACTACATAAACTGAAGCATATGGGACAATGTCAAATAAAATGGGACACCAGATGGCGTCATGCTATTGGAGACTAGGGTGGACGCACAAGACGAAGAATGGTTTAAAACGTAATTAAAAACTAAAATGGATGAATAAACGGATAGACATACAGACAGAGACAGACAGACAGACAGACAGACAGACAGACAGAGGTATGTCAGTCGATAGATTACATTTCAGACTATTGCAAACACTTTTTGCAAAGTCTGAAATGTAATAAAACAAGACTAGTCTATCCTGCCCTCAAAGGCAACCCACAGTAACTAGGCCTAGGATTTTGGGCAAAATTGAGTTATGACCAATAAAATGAATTTGTGGGGTATATGTTTTTATGTTGTGACGAAGTAATTGGTTCAATCTCGCTGTGTTTTTGAGATAAAAAAAAAGGTGTACAAATTTGCAGCAACTACAAAATCAGACTAAAAAAAACCCAAAGGCAGACTGCGGTATCTGCAGCTTCCCCATGCAGATACCGCAGTCTGCCTTGGTACTCAATACCAAGTCAATGAAGTGATGGAGATGAAACTGTTTGTACAAGATGAGGAGGAGGAGGAGGAGGAGGAGGAGGAGGAGGTTGTAGCCTAATCTTGGTTTAACTTAATTGAAGTGGCTATTGTAACAAAATAATACTTCTGGTTTGTTTACTGTTGTCTTTTTAAATCTCATAATCTAAACATTTACAATGTATAGACATCTATATTAAATAATTACAAACAAATACAATGTACTCGGACATTTTGTTTCTTCTTAATGTTGGAAAGAAACCAAGACGTCTGACTTGAAGCCCCAGTTACTGCACTGAGCTGCTGTACTGCCAGCCATGCATTCAATACAAAGGCAGAGTGCAGTTGTGTGTGCATGTTTGGGGGTCATAGGTCAAAGATACTGAGGATTCCTTTTTTTTAGGGATCAAATTCGTCATTGAATCGTTGCTTATTAATGTTATTTTTCACGTATCTACTTACAACACAATTGGCTGGACAGTCAAAACACAAAACCGTTTTCTCAGTTTTGCCGTTGAGGCAGATGCTGTGGTTTACCAATTCCTAATAATCAAAACCTAACTCTTCAAAAATGATCTCCAATCCCCCCAAAATCTAGCATGTCTATTAAAAATACATAATTTAATAGACATGTATAGGCCTATTTATGTTTTTTTGTCTACCGACTTTCCGGTATATCTCTGTTCTACCATGTCTCTTATTTCTAAGACTATCTTTTCCTTATATTATCATTTATGTTCACTGTATTGTTTTATTCTCATTGTATTGTTATATTTTCATTGCATTGTTGTATTTTGTTGTATTTTAATTGTATCGTTAAAGCACCTTGTATTGCAAATTGTGTACGAAAGGCGCTATAGAAATAAAGTTTGATTTGATTTGATTTAACTACTACAATTTTTTTTTTGTCCTAGCGGTTGTAGTTTGTAGTCCGGATGTCGGCCCGCGTTGGACTCCAACTCCCAGGTGCCCCGGTGAACTCCACGTAGAGTGCAGGGGGCTTCACACCGCGGCGGCAGCAGCAGCAGCTGGTGGTGGTGGTGCAGCAGCAGCAGCGAGGTTACTTTGTTAATGCGGTGCCTAGCGGAGTCGGCTGGGGGGAGACAGAGAGAGAGACAGAGAGGGAGAAAATATCGGCAGTAAAAGTGTAAACACTTGGAGAGGGGGTGGTGAAAAAAAAAAAAAAACACAAAGCCGAATAAAGTGTCCGTTAGTCGGTTCGGACGTGGCGCTACTCGGACACCCCCGGACGGGAGGAGGATTCAGGACCGCATTTTTGGACCCGAAATCCGACGGGAAAAAATAACAAAGTTCCCCCGAAGAGGATCGCTCACGTCCAGGATGTCGGACTGAGACAAAGGGGTCTGGGGGCATTCCCGTCCGAGCGGTGAGTGGCACATGCAAGCAACTGGCGATTAAAAGTTTCGCCCCATGCTAATTGTTTAACGGGGGAAACGAAACAAATAAACCGTGTTTGTTCGTACGATCGCCTCGTTTTCTTTGGGTCGTTATTATTTCGTTAAGCCATTATTGGTTTGGTTTTTTTTTTCTTTCTTTCTTTCTTTCTCTTCTTTCTCTTCTTTTCTTTTCTTTTAATATGGCAAGTTGTTACGTTGCTTGTTATTTCGGTAGCTGTGAAAAGGTTGTAGTAGTAGTAAGGTTTACCGGGATAGGAGGTGGTTTTGTGGGACCAGCGGCGGCTCCAACCGCGTTAACGTGCTATTTAAATCCTCCGCATGGAAGTGGTTACATGAGTGTAATGGAAATTTTAACTTTCTCATAAAAAAAAATCCTAGACATCATAAAACTCACTTCTGTCTAAAATGAAGTGTAATTAAGTCTTCTGCTTCTGCACTAAAATAAAACCCCAAACAAGGGGGCTTATTTAGTATCTTTCCCCACATGCACCTAATGCATTAATGGTGCTGGTCAACTATTAACACCACAGTGCACTTTTTCCACAATGCCAATCATTGTGGAAAAATACACATTTTCCATTGTGCTTTTTTAAAAATTTAAATTTTTTAAATTTTTAATTTTAACCACATTTCCACAAAGATGGTAGCCTACAGGTAGACACTTGCCACTAAATCTATGTATTATTTACACATACACAAACACACCATTGTATCTCAGCAGGAATAACTTCATCATTTGGGCCTTCTCTGGATGGGAGAGATGGAAAGGGAGCTGCAATGGTGGAAGGGACAGCTAGCGGCAGACATCCACCAGTCCCTCCGCATCAAGGTGAGTCTTCGTCCACAAGGTCTTAATCCACAACTGTTTAACGACAAGAGATGCCCAGAAAGCCTCAGCCTATGTTCATGTATGTCTGTAATGTCATGACGAGAAAACCGCTTTGATGGCAGTGTAGGCAAAGTATTGGTCTGGTGTGGGGTTACATGACAACTCACGGGGCTATATAGGGAATCACACTAGAAAAAGGTTAAATTATTGTGCTTCGTTAAGAGCAACAGCAATTCACAATGACGCACACACACACACACACACACACACACACACACACACACACACACACACACCCCCCCCCCCCCCCCCAAAAGTACACATTGATGATTTAAATGTGTTTTTCGCTACCGCACACAGTGATGCCATTGATGTTTTTAGCTACCACACAGTGATAATGATCTCTGCTGCCTATGTTGCAATGCTTTCAACGAATGCTAATGCTTTATTGTATTCAAATGCTAATTGTGTGGTACGTTTGCTTATAGGCCACATCATAAAGCTGGGTCAATTTTCTGCCTGTGTATCTCTGAAAATGAAAACATGCAGCGAGATATTTCTGTCCACATCACCCAAGACCCACTGATATCAGAACCGCTGATGTATCCTTGAGGAGCCACTGCTTGTGTCTTTACATTGCTCCAGGTTCACAAGGAGTCATTCCTTTTGTAGACATTAAGACCTGCCTGTATAATGTGTGACTCAGAGTAAGCATTAGCAAGTTTACTTTTTACACCATATGTAATACTCTGTTTGTACAGCCCTATGTAATGTCAATTATCAGAAGGTACTGCTGAAGGCACCCTCACTATTAGGTTACATCAGGGAAAAATAAACATAGCCGGGTGTTGAAATGGGCCGCGACACTGTAAGGTCCTCGCACGTCCTCGCGTTCAACGTCCCTGTGTGGCCACCTCCCTCCCCACATCCCTCCCCACATCCCTCCCCACATCCAGCCCATAATGATTTTTGCTGCTGTGGCAATGCCCTGATGTGGGAGATAAGGGCGGCGTGTAGCATGTGGCGAATTATCAGACATGCTAATCAGACCGAGGCAGCTGTGGAATCCTTAATTACAGCGGTGCTGCTCCACAAAGGCACCTCGCTAGTCCGCATGGACCCCCCCCGCCCCCCGAGCCCCTCGGCTCTCCTTGAGCCCCACAGACAGATGGGGGTGACTAGTCTCTCTCGGGCACTGGGTTTGAGAGCAACGTGGGGGCCTAGCTACTGGAAGGATTGGTTTTGGTGGGGGGGTCTTATAGAGGTGGATGTAAAGGGGGAGGACATGGGGGTCGGGGTGGGGGGGGGGGGGTAAATGTTATCTGGTTTCTATTGAAGTGTCGCTCCGACAATCACAATGCGGTCTCAAGGCAATCGGTTTACCCTCAGTGTAAACACTCTGGTTGATGGATGCATTTTCTCAGTGCGTGGCACATTTGTGTGAAAGGGATCAATTGTATGCTACTGATTCATCACCTGACATCAAATTATATTTTGAGACTAGAGATTAATCATGTGCAAGAATTTGTGTGATTTACAAAGTCACCGAAATGCGACTGCTTTCACTTTATATGATGGTTCTAACTGCGGCGCTGTTTGGGTTGAGAACTGTTAATACTCGTGCTTTATTTTATTGTTTAGATTAACGAGTGAATGCATTAAATAAAGTTTAACCTGTAAAAATACGATATTTACCATACTTGCGATACTTGCAAGTGTTTTGTTACGTCTTATCTTATGTTTGTTCGGTTGAGACTTGCACACATACAATTGTAGTGTTTGGGGTTATGTTTTTTTAACACAAGCGCCGAACTAACTGCCAGTTAAGAACCAACCAGCCACAGGGCAGGGGAGCTCCTAAACAGCATTTATACATTTTCACATATTGGGCTCAACTAATATGTGGACCCCATAACTGGTGAGCCTAAAGAGATTAATTCAGTGATCTCCAATCTATTTTTCAATCCAAAATCCCATGGTCTTGGATATAGTTGGAGATGACAAAAAAACAAACATGATTGAAAACCAAAAACATTTTTTGAGCATAAGCAGCTTACTACCTCGAGCCTGTATGAAATAAACAGAAAAACAGACATTTTCGCTGTTTTTCTGCAACAAGGCTGATCTCACCCCCTCCACCCCCCAGGGGGGGGTGATTTAATGGCGATGCCCTCTAGTGTCTTCCATTCCTGCTTTGAAACACTACCAGCTAATTGAACATGAATAGGAGATGTTCTGTGGATGAAACCTACTCCTATCTACTGCTCTCAACCTCAATGGGGGAACCATTCACACACACACACACACACACACACACACACACACACACACACACACCTAGCTTGCCTGCTGATCGCAGACCCCTGCAATGACCTAAATTAGCATGTCATGATTGCGCTGATAGAAAATGAAATGGGGAACTGAATTGCAGCTGAAGCTTGATGAGAAGTCTTTATTGGGAGAGAAAGATGGTATTAATCACGACCTGAATCTATAGGCCCCTAGCAACCGCGGCTGAAGTGTTTTTATGTATCAATAGAATATACAAAAAATATCGAGTGTGACATATGAATGTCAATGTGTATGACCTAAAGAAAATATCATGTGACCAATGGCAATATGCCCTAAAAAAAAGTGTAATTTCAGAGCCAGGTTCTCTATATCAGTTGGAACTAGACAGCAGGAGATGAGCATGCTCGACTATTATTATGCATGACCCTAACAACCCCCTCCCCTGTTGTTCCTCTGCTACTTCCTGCTACCTCTCCCTCTCCTTTCAATTACCTCCTCCTCCCTTACCTCTGCCCCTGCCCCCCCATCATCTCTGCAGGAGCTGAAGTTACCGTCCTACCGGGCTCTCTCGCCACAGATTGGCATGCGTCGGTACTTTGCGGACCTACTGGCCATCCTGAGTAACCGCTACCAGCTCTGCCCGACCGCCCGCCACCTGGCCGTCTACCTCCTGGACCTGTTCATGGACCACTACGACGTGGCCATCAAGCAGCTCTATGTCATCGCCTTGTCCTGTTTGCTCCTTGCCAGTGAGTCTCGCTACGTTCACCCTATACCACCGCCCTTACACCCTTGTGTGAAACTGTTTGTGTGCTTAGCAAACCTCCCGTATGACGACCCAACACAGACCTCTAGGCAGGGTTGCTATTATGCTGGTTGGTTTCAATGTAATGGAAAAGCTGGTAGGATGCTGTCTTGCACCTCCCTTGATATCGATGGTCGTCATGTTGAATATCAGAGCTGGCCTAGTTCTCAAAGCTGTCCCGTGACATGTTTTTAAGTAAATGGTGTCTTTGTTACTCAAACCGTTTGTGGTGTTTGGACCACACCAGAATGATACAACAGAAGACACTGCGGTCCTTGGCAACGTTGAGCCAACTCTGGTACGTTAAGCAAGAAGGCTAATACACATCCATTAGTTACGCTCAACAGAATATGATAACCCTCCCCTGCTTCCTCAATGTTGTGGTCGGAATTTCCATAATGGCATTTTAATTGTCAGCTGGAGGTGAGGTGATGGCTTGCCAAACAAAGTCCCCATAGCATGTACATGTGCCCTTGCTTGAGAGTAAAGCTGCCCTATCTGTGTGGTTTACACCTGGCTCTGCACCAGCTGATAGAAAACTCTTTGATCCTGCCTTTGATAACTCATTTGTAATGGCTTCTCTGGCTCTACCCTGCTCTGCTACCCTTCCAGTGTCCTCTATTCCCACGGTTGTCATGTTGTGTTGCCGCTGCCGCTACAAGATAGCACAGTGCGGAGTGACAACATCATTTTTTTCCAACACAACTCCGATGTGGCTTTCAATTCATTTCCCAGCTGGCCTTCAGTTGGACTGTAAGGGGCTCATCACTTTCAAGTGACATGGTTTTTTGATAAAGATAGAAGCACAGAGTGTGTGCCAAAAAAAAAGCACACAGTAAAAGCAAAGGGGAATAAATTCCATGTCTCTGGTTTGACTGCCGGGTTGATGTTATTCAGCCACTGTATTCAGCAGCTGTGTTTGTGCGGCTCTTCCTTCTCGGTATGTTAATAGATAACAATGATTCTCAGCAGGGCCCTAGTCTTCTCTACTTGAATGTAAACATACATACACCGCCTAACCTATGTTAGGTTGTTAGGTTTTTTTTGCCTCTGCTAATGATGTTGTGAGTTCTATAATGGATTATTAGGAGTGTCGCGGTGATTGCCGATGATTAACCGACTGAAGCTTTCTATACATTAAAGCAGCCCTTGGCATCATGGGTAATTAGACTAATGATGCCCTCAAAGTGGGAGTCTGGAACTGTGTGTGTGTGTGCGTGTGCGTGCGTGCGTGCGTGTGTGTGTGGAGACATAAGCCGGCTGTGCAGACGAGCCTCTGGTTTAATAAAATTGAAGGGAACTTGAAAGGTTCTGGTTTGAATGTCATAAAGCTCCAAGAATAGGTTTGATATTCCACTTACCGAGTTGTGAAAATAATATCAACTAGTCAGAGGACCCTCTGATAGAAGCTCTTTTAATTGAACCTTTTGATTGTGGCTTCCTGTAGTCTGTCTGTCTCTCTGTCTCTGTCTCTCTCTGTGTCTCGCTCTCTCTCTGTCTTGCTTGCTCTCTCTGTCTCTGTCTCTCTCTGTGTCTCGCTCTCTCTCTGTCTTGCTTGCTCTCTCTGTCTCGCTCTCTCTGTCGCTCTCTGCTCTGTTGCTCCTGTGTCAGACTACTGGGAATCCGAGTCATGATTGATGAAAGCTTGAAAGCGCCGTTTGATTCAAAGTTGTCTTTGGTAAGGTTTTCATCTGGCCCGAGGTGCTTTGAAATCTGGCCTACTTATTGAACTAGCTCCCCAGGTCCCACGTCTCCCTCACAGACGCATGCATCATCTTTGTTGAAAATTCCAGCAGCTTCCGAGCTCTGACAATTAATCACTAGCTGCCATTATATTTCTCAATAGTCACTTCTTAGTCCTGTTAGCTTGTGGTGTTGTGTGTGTGTGTGTGTGTGTGTGTGTGTGTGTGTGTGTGTGTGTGTGTGTGTGTGTGTGTGTGTGTGTGTGTGTGTGTGTGTGTGTGTGTGTGTGTGTGTGTGTGTGCATACACATGCACGTGCATGTATTTTAGTGAAGCCCCCACAACTGTACCAAATGTTCTTGGAAATACAATGTAATCTATTCCTTTTTTTCTACACGGCCCACATAGTTGGATCAACGTGCCAGGATGTTGACTTTCCATTGTGTTTTGCTTCCATTGAGTCTTGGATGTATAGAGAATACATCAGTCTCGCTGGCAGACCCCCGTCCCCTGAAGTCCGAGGTCTGCACACAGCAGCCATTTGTCATGCTTAGTGACATCATGGATGTGTGTGTGTGTGACTCATTGTGTATCTCCAGTTTCTCTCTCTCTTCTATCCTCGCTGTAATTAGCCTTTTTTTTGTGTGCATGTGCTATGGAGAGTGGCTGCTGCCTGGCTATATCTTTTTATAGTTGACTCAAGTGCTGATATGCTGCACATCAGTACCATGCAGTGACGCACAGGATGTTTGTGTGTGCTTTGTGTCGTATATCTCAAGCCGTTCTTCGGCGATGACCTCTGCATAGAAACCTATTGTCTGTTTATTTTGCCTATTAATGTCAGATCGGGGGGCCTTTGCAGCATTGCTGGTTTTTTTTCCTTATATTTTGTGGAAGTTTTATTCCAATTGTTGTGGCCGATAGTGATTTTAAAGGGAAAAGAGCAGTTTGTGACACTCCCAAGACCAGGCGATAAGGCTGAGATGACACACACACACACACACACACACACACACACACACACACACACACACACACACACACACACACACACACACACACACACACACACACACACACACACACACACACACACACACACACACACACACACACACACACACACACAGGCAGGCCCCGGGGCCCCAGGGGCGGAGGAGGAGCGCTGTGTGCTGAGGGGCACTTGCCATATGCTCTCCTCCGAGTCAGACCTCAGACAAAAGCCCTCAACACTGGCAGAGCAGCCAGCCAGCCTCCTCCTCTTGGGCGGGGGAGGGGAGCGGAGACGGGGCTGCCGGAGGTCGTTTTGTTGGTGTGTTTGTGTGCGTGTGTGCGTTGTTTGAACCCCGTGAGCCATGATTACTAAATGAGTAAACACACAGTCACTGCAAATGGCTCAACTACAACTGAATTTCCATATAGACTTGGGAAACAGTTAGGCATCACTGAGCTGTTTTTGGTGTGAATCATTGTTGACTCCTTGAGGATGGTTTTTAGAGGGTGAGGGCTGGGCAATCATTCAATATTATCCCTATTGATTTATTATTATTTCTTTGAATGGTATTGTATCGTCATGAAATGAAGATATCGACTTATTGTGATACCCAGTTTTATAGTTTAAATGAAGATATACCGTTAAAATGATCAAATGCAAGGTTTTAAACATCAGCGAGAAAACATCAGCGAGAAAACTAGTTTTAGTCTGATGCCATACTTTAAACGTCGTTATATGCGTCAATGTAATGACCCTCAGTTAGACTGTTTAGGAAAAGAACAAAAAAAGCGAGCCACGTCGCTGGGGGGCTGGGAAGCGAGGGAGAAGTGCTTCAAAGGCAGGTCAGACCCTGATGTTAAACAGTGTCGAATGAGGGCATTTTTGGAGAGGAGGGGCTGGAGCAGGGGAACGGGACAATGATATTGGACAAAATGACATTGGGATACTTTAGTTTTTTGCGATATATATATATATATATATATATATATATATATATATATATATTGCAATGAAGTTTCATTTAAGAGGTGATCAAAGTTCCTACTTTTCAGGCAACAGTGGCTGGCCACTGACTTGCATTGTCAATCAGAGGGGAGGGCCGCTGTGTAAAACATATACCAAAAATAAAAAGGTTTTCGGATAAGTGGGGTTATTATGAGAAACTGTAATACAAATTGATGCACACGATGCAAGCCACTAATCTAATTTGCCATAGCTATCTTGTCCTTCAAAAAAAAAACATTGCATCCTTTGCGATGCCACCATTGCCGATGGCACTTGTCGATATCGATGCTGAAACAAAATATTGTAAGTGGGAGCGGCTGCACCCAACCCCCCCCCCCCCCCCCCCCCCCCCCCCCCCCGTGCTGTTCCCCACTTTTCCCCATTAAATGGTCGGATGATCATTCTGATGGAATTACCATGCAGGACCCCCTTAATTAAAATAATTATATCTAGTCCAGCAATTACTGTAATGCATGTCCATTCTTCAAATTAGGCATACTAATGCCAGTGTCAGATGCTGCCAAATCCCCAATTTTTCTGCTTATTAAAAACCATCCACTGTGAATAAAATGATGTATAGCTATATTGGTGATAGTATGGATGCATGAGTTATTATGTGTGATTGACTTTTGAGTAGGGCTGATGCTGCCTGAGGCACATGTGCGCGCGAACACACACACACACACAGACAGACAGAGACACACACACACACACACACACACACACACACACACACACACACACACACACACACACACACACACACACACACACACACACACACACACACACACACACACACACACACACACACACACACACATTCCTGGTTCATGTCACTTCACAAAGCACTCTGCATCACATGGCTCTATGCCAGGACCGAGCTGTGCCTGACCCCCACGTCTCTTTTAGGACATGCAGGTCTCTGAGATTCTCCCTGGTCACCCAAGCGTTGGCGTCCAGGGTCAGAGGTCAGGTTGGGCCTATATTGTGTGTGAGCCGCTGGGGGCAGGGGTGGAGACACAGAGAGGAGTTGTGCCATGGAGCAGTGATCAATTTCACACTAGTCGCAATATGTAGAGCTAGCGAATTAAAAAGAGGTTTGAAGAGCAGAGTAAAGCGTCCTTCCAAATAAAAAACAAATGTAAATAAATAAATAAAATAGATAATAGGGACAGGATTACAGAGAAACAAGGATTGCTCATGAAATGGGGCATTGGGGACATTTTGCTGTGAATGATATCTGGAGTCTTGCATTGTGTTTTTTAAGCTGCTGCACTGTTTTCATTGTTGTCATTATTGCCGAAACGCGGAGCCAATGAAACACTAACCGGCGTGAGAGAGCTGCTCTCAGGTTACCCAACTGCCTGCTGAGTCGACTCACAAATCCCCCCCAGCTGCACACCTGGGCAGAAGCCCTTCGTCCCACTCTTACCTCTTTACGACCCCTGACCCCCTAACCCCGCCTCGATCGTTCAACCACCTCCTCTCTCGCTCTCTCGTCGCCATCATCGAAACCAAACACGGCCAGCTGACATTTTGGTTGCAGACTTTTCCCCCCCCAGCCGCCTTGAGAAGGCAGTGGGGGTCTGCAGGTTTCCTCCCGACACACTGACTGCACTCAGGATCGTCTGGCAACCTGCATTCCAGGTAGCAAAATGAACTCACAGAAGAGGAATGCACTTTCCTGTCACCTGCGCGGTGCTGGGAAAGAAACGAGTCGAGAAGACCGCCCCCCCCCCCCCCCCCCCCCCCTTCCACTTAAGTCTTTGCTAAATCAGATATGCCCCAGACTTGGATCTTTTCTGGGTTAGCGCACTATGGGACATACCACTGAATCACACCTCTGAGAGGGGGGGGGGGGGGGGGGGGGGGTTGTCTTTGTGGTTTATCAATTGATTTGGTCGGCCCTTTGTCTCACAAGTGTCCAGTAGTAAAGTGAGGTGTAATCCCCGGAGATCAAAGGGCAACGTGGAGATTGGGGGTCAGTGAGGTTTATGGTGGCGTCTGTGTGGACGTAGTGGTCTACCGGCAGCAGCCACAGACCAAGGCCCAGAGGATATGAGGGCGAGAACGGGGGCATGTGTGGGCTGAGCCCTGAAACCAGGGCTCTCCAGTGTTTCCTGTTCTGGTGTGGAGACACCATTATTGCCTGTGTGCTAATTGCCCCTCTGGCCACTTGGGCTAGTGACCCCCCCCCCCCCCCCCCTCCCTGCTTTTCTCTCTTGCGCTCTCTCTTTCCTACTTTATGGTACAGCAAATTATCAGCAGTAAAAGTCACACTCGAAGTGGGCCCCCTCCTACCTAGACTGTTACACATGATTTCTTGAATACAAGACGCATAACTTAGGTAGAAATAGGCTAGATTTGTAACAGGGCAGCTAATAACAGCTCATTTTAAGGCTGTGGCAATCCAAAGCTTATTCCCCTACCCTTTGCATTATACATTCAGAGTAGGATCATCCTAGTAATATTGTGTTGGCTATTTTTAGTTTAACAGAGCCACTCGAGTCCATGTATTTGTCGAGTGACGCATTAATTCTCATTAGGGCACGCTGTGTATAAGTTTTTAATTGTGTGATACTTCCAAGTGTGCACATTTCCAAGTAGGTGACGGCTGAAGGAGCTGCTGTTGGTTTTATGTTCATATGAAAGAGAATAGGAAAATCTTTCTTTCTGAAATGTTCCTTTTTCTTTCTTGTTTTATAGCGCCTGCTTGAATGAATACACTGAAACTCAGTTGACTGTACCCATGCAAGGTTAGGACATAAAACCATGCTCAACTGCTATGTCATCCACCACATGCGACCACATTTCACCGCTGAAATCTGTCAAAGGCATGGGGGTTTACAGGGTGTTTGGGGAAGCATGGGCCCATGTAATTTGACTCCTTCTCTCCATCTTGGAGTATAGGGGGGCCCGTCGGACCCAGGGATTAAAGGCAGAATCGCCACCGTTCATTGGTTACATAGACCCATGGGGCCTGAGGGCTGTTTCTATGGAAATGGAGAATTTCTTTGGGATGGGGAGGAGTTGTGCCGCCGCAGTGCCGCCATTGGACCCTAGAACGAGAGAGTACAGGACGTTCATCAGGGGATTAGGTTGATTGGCTTTGTTTTTAAGCGCGTCGTGTGTGTGTGTGTGTGTGTGTGTGTGTGTGTGTGTGTGTGTGTGTGTGTGTGTGTGTGTGCATGTGTGTGTGTGTGTGTGTGTGAGACAGTCAAGTGCCCACCCCCCACCACACTGCTCTGTAAGCCACTTCATGACCAGATGGTGTATAAAGGTCTACTTAATTGTTAAAGCAGGAAGCAGTGACCGGTCGCACTGCAACAGTTACTGATCACTTCTAATGCGACCCATCTAACATAAGCACCTAGTTTGCCCTTTCAATGACTTTCAAAATGTTTTTTTAATTAATAGAATCAAACTGCTTCTATGCCATAGTCCCAAGGCATACCGTCGGCCTATTTGATTCAATGGGGTGACATGCAGCAACCATCTTTTTAAGCAGGAGAGAAGACTATTTACAAACCCCTTTGGTGCCTCAAACAGCAAATCTTTACTTTTATTTCCAATTTGAGACCTACTCTTTTTTTTATTTATTTTTTTTGCTGTACAACAGTATGGTACCATACAGTATGTTTATTGTAAAGCACTTTGGATGAAAGGCCCTGCAAAATTATGTAATGTAGCACTGCATGCAGAAAGTACTGAAATGAATCACAATTTTCCTGGCGTCACAGCGATGGAGCCATGGTTTACGTTAGAAGCCTATGGTTATGTTTTCCTAATCTAAGGGTAGGTATACTATCAACACACAGCTGGCCAGGGAAGCCTTTGAAGAGAAAGCCCCCCCGCCTGTAACCTTGCGAAGACATCTAACACACACACCATCATACTAATAGCTGTGGCGTCTAGCAGCACACAGCACAATGGGCCTGCTAACAGATGTAAGCCATAAGGATTCTGTGACGGTATTGATAACCATTTCAAGTTACTGTTAAAAATGGAGCAGGCCAGGATTTTCCCACACCACATACATGCTCAATAATTAAGTAATAAAGGTCTCCACTCAAGAAAGGCAGATTAATTGCTATTCTTGTCATTCTGCTCTACAGAGATCCACTATATATTTAGCCTGGTTTTCATTTGCTTAGCCTCTCGTCCAAGCGTGGATTCCACCTTGTGATGAACGTGATCATTTTGAAAACGCGTAGCGCGGCGGCTGAACCGAGCCGACTTAACCTTCGACCTCTTCTTGTTTACCCGTGTCTCTCCAGGTAAATTTGAGGAGAAGGAGGACCGCGTGCCTAAGCTGGAGCAGCTGAACTCGCTGGGCTTCATGTGCAGCCTGAACCTGGTGCTGAACAAGAAGGAACTCATCAAGATGGAGCTGCTGCTGCTGGAGACCTTCGGCTGGAACCTGTGCATGCCCACGCCCGCACACTTTATAGATTACTACCTCCACGCCTCGGTGCAGGAGGGCGACCTGTACAACGGCTGGCCCCTCTCGTCCCTCTCCAAGACGCAGGCCTTTATGGACAAGTACACCCACTACTTCCTGGAGGTGTCACTGCAAGGTGAGCAGGAGGGGTGCGGGGGGGAAAAAAAGCGACTCGTTTTAGTATTCGTCGTGATGTCGAGGGACACCTTCGAAGCACTTCGACGTCACAAACGAAGAACGCAACTTTGGGTTCGGAGCAGAGTAGAACGTTCACTGGTTGGCGGAGACTGGCAGAAACAGTTGTTACACCTGTTTTCTCATCATTACAGACTTATTTTAGTAACGGTGACAAAATGGCATAGGCTACTACGTTAAAGATCATGTAAGACGCATTACCACATTTAAAACAATGATTGATTTGGGTTCGCTGACACTTAAACTCTGGCCGCCTCCTCCTCCTCCCTTGCAGACCACGCCTTCCTGAGTTTCCGTCCCTCCCAGGTGGCTGCTGCCTGTGTGGCGGCGTCTCGTATCTGCCTGCAGATCTCCCCTAACTGGAATACGGCTCTCCACCTGCTGACAGGCTACAGCTGGGACCACCTCACCCAGTGCATTGAACTCATGCTGCTGTAAGAGAGATGTGCACACACACACACGCACCTCAACAAGACCGTTGTCTTTCCTTTTCTCACTCCTTCTAAGATTACACGGTGTGCAAGTTAGGGTGGGGCAATATATCCATATTTTATCCATATCATGATACGAGTCTAGATGTCGTCTTAGATTTTGGATATCGTGATATCGTGACATGGTGTAAGTGGTGTCTTTTCATGGTTTTAAAGGCTGTATTACACTGAAGTGATGAAAAAAATAACTTTATACTATTGCTAATGCTCTTTTTGATTTGTCAAGTATTTAATTCACACAGGAGTATACCTAAATAGGCTTTACCATGTGGTTATTTTATGTCAACTTTTTATTTATTTATTGAATTACTGGAAAACATGCTATATCGTGATATATATATATATATATATATATATATAGTTATGGAAAATATAATGACCTATAGGGATGGAAGATTTTGGCCATATCGCCCAGCCCTAGTACACCTTGTGTTGTGAAGGCCAATCAAGGTTTATAGAGTTCCAATAAAACGGTGTATAGCGTAGACAAGTCCATCTGTATGATAATCATCATAACAGAGTATATTACAGAGAGACTCGTCAGCTGCCATTCAGTGGTCCCTTGCTCAGCACACAATGGGCTATTTGTGTGCCTACACGACTGTAATCTTTTGCACATTTTAATTTAAATTATACAGAAGAAGAAGAAAAAGAGCGGTTGATAGGGCCCCCCCCATCTGTGTTCTCATGAATGCATTTATCCAAGCTGTTGCCATGGTAGTCTGCCCATTCGGCACACACGTGACGTCGCGCACCTAGCCGTTCTAATGAGACCTTAGCCTTTCTTCCATCTCCCATTGGGCTCCTGGCGCATTGCAGTCAAAGCACTTAAGGTTAGCTGTTGCCACCACACTGTCCTTTTGAATGCGTGTCCTTAGAGCCCTTTCATAATAACTTTGCCCCTGTGGAAACCATTGGACACGACATTTTGAGTGTTTTCTTGAAGTGGCCTTTATTGCCTGCCTACAGCTTCCCCCTGTAAAAACACGCCCAGCACACAGTTTAGTTTTAGTTGTGTCCCTGATCTAATGACGAGCGTATTCTGCCCGTCCGTTTTGCAGTGCTCACGACAACGACGTCAAGGAGGCCAACAAGAGCAAGTCCACCCCTCCGCACCGGCCGGCCTCGCTACAGCCTCAGCCGCAGCCGACTCACCTCTCGCCGGCGTCGGCGGTCCAGAGGCCCGCCTCGTCCTCGTCCTCCACCTCCACGCCGCAGCCGCTGCTCTACCAGCCCGACGGCTTCCCCCACCTGTCCCAGCACTCCCCCTCCCTGTCCCAGCTGCAAATGATAGCGGACTCCCGCGCGCTGGGGCCCGTCGTCGGCGTCGCCCAGGACTTCCTCCAGGGCCACCGGATGGGCATGCTGACGGGCGCGGCGCCGCCCATGACCCCCTGCGGAGGCTTCCCCTCGTACCCCGGCCTGGCCGCCGGCCTGCAGCCGGGGGCCGAGGGCCCTGCCGCTCCAGGGTCCCATCTCGGTGCAGATGGCGCTGGCGGCGGAGCCCCGGCACTGCCTCACCATGGCGTACAGCGGGGGCTACCTGGGCGCCCACCACCACACCTTCGCGGCCGGCTGCTTCGACAGGTGACGCCAGGGGACGGAGAGGGACCAGAGCGCCCGACCGGAGTGCCCCCCCGCCGCCGCCCGGCACCCCACGCAGCTCCCGCCACCCATACAGCCACTCGCGGACCTCCTCTCTCTCTCCGTCAGCACTGTGCCAGGGCCCACTTGGCCCCGACTCCTCCTCCTCCTCCTCCTCCTCTTCCTCCTCCTCCCTCTCGAAGCGACGGCTCAAGCGCAAGCAGAGGTCCAAAGGCAACAATGACCCGGTAGAGGTCATAACGTTGACGTGACAAACGGACCACAGACTCATTCCGACGCCGCGTCGTGCCCCACACACACACACACACACACACACACACTACCACGGACACGCTTTGCTCGGTCATCGC
Organism: Merluccius polli; assembly: GCA_030340625.1. NCBI lineage: Eukaryota > Metazoa > Chordata > Actinopteri > Gadiformes > Merlucciidae > Merluccius > Merluccius polli. The sequence continues at coordinate 115,149 of JAOPHQ010000040.1, read as the reverse complement.
CCACTTATTTTTGACATTGCCAATACGTCTCTTCGTCTGGATGTTGCTACTGTTATCACTGTGAATGAGTTGAAAACACGACACAGCCTGATCCGCGAGCCACCTCATACCGTGCCTATTCTCAGTCGTGTTTCATAGCTGAGCCAGAT
>JAOPHQ010000040.1:77500-110000 GCA_030340625.1 Merluccius polli | reverse complement strand
CGGGCTTCCTTATAATTTGTGTTTAATAATGGAGGAGGGGTGTGTGTGTGTGTGTGTGTGTGTGGGGGGGGGGGGGGGGGAGGCTCAATACACTGGTTTAAAACTTACGTGGATGTCCTCTCTGACAACCAGGCCTAACGAATACGACTAATAATATGACGCCTTTATTATTGTGGCGCAAATTGTAAATCAGAACAAAAGTATTTCAAACGATAAATTACTGTAACTCGCTAATTAAACACCGGGATAAGGTCGGCATGCGCGCGCAGCCACAGGGGGGCAGCAGTGTGTCGAAGATGAATCACTGCGGTTTCATGGTCTTATCTTATTAACATTGCCTTTGTGGTCCGCGAGGGAAGCTTTGCCTCCTGCCTTTAACCATGGGCCATGGATTAAAAGCCTCTCTATTTGCAGGCTGATCATATTACCCTGGCGTCAGCAGTGAAGCAACAAGAGGTGCAGTAGTGCCGCCTAGCGGTTAAAGGGTGGCATTACACCACCATCCAAAAGAAGAGGCCTGCAGCATTACCCATGATATCAGCTGTAGGTCCTCATGATAAACCCATGCATGGGTTTTTACACGGAGTGGACTTACATCTCAATCCACTGACTGTTCTGTGGGTCTGCGTCTCTGCATGAAGATACACACAGTAACGGTGCAGAGTTTGAATATATCATTTGAAATAGGAAAATTAAATATGGAAATAAGCCTGAATGAATTTCCCAAACAGAAGCCTGATCTCTGTGGTCTTGACTCACTCGAGAAAGTATTTTCATTGGACGCAAAATTAGTAAATGCTCCTGAGTGCAGGATGAGTCATTTAAAACTGCCTTAAAGCTGCTTAGGAAGAGAAAATACAAAAGGGGATTTTGATGTAAAAATACTCAACTTATTTTTTTGACACATTTGGCATATGACAAGATTTAAATTAACAATTTAAATAAATAATAAATAAATAAGCCTGAATGAATATCCCAAACAGAAGCAGTTTTTTTATGAGCTGGGAAACCATAACTAATACAATGACATACTTGTGATACATTAATAATGAAATAATTAAATTAAATTAAAGAAACCTAACTCTCATCAAAAAATATTGACAACTGGGACTTGTTTTATCACACATAAAGGTTGTTGTCTATATATATATATATATATATATATATATATATATATATATATATATATATATACAGGGGCGAGGCTAGCCCATTTTTAGGGGTGCTGAAGCACCCCTAAAAACAGGCTCAGCACCCCTAAAACTTGGGTAAGAAATGTTATTCTAAAAATTGTGTTTGTCTTTGACAGGGTTAAATAATGTCCAAAACATACTCCGTAGTTTGTGGTTTAAAATGTATATGTTAAGGACGAAAATGAAAACATCCCCGCTTAGCAAATGGTATGATCCTCTTCTCACCCCTCCTTCTCCTCTGCACCGCTCCGCAGCCCGACCGTCCAGCGCGACTCACGCAGAGTGACATCTGTTTAGTTGTAGTGTTGTGAATCAACTCAGTGCTCCAAAGCTGTCTCACACTTCTTTCCTTTTACCGAGAGTTGTTCCGATTCCGATACCATATCGGTGAGTGCTGGAGTCCAGGCACCGTTTACCAGTTAGCTCTGTTAGCCCGGTTAGCTCCGTTAGCGCGGCTACAGTCGAACTGGAGTCCATTTATTAAGCAGAAACAGCAGCGCCACAAGTACCTGTGTAATCGGGAGTCATGTCAACATGACGTCAGTTACGTAAATAACTTACGTAATTTACGCAAATTACGTAAGTTACGTAAATTACGTAAGTTACGTAAATAAAGTACGTAAATTACGTAAGTTACGTAAATAAAGTACGTAAATTGCGTAAATAGAGAGTAAATATTTACGTAATTTGCGTAAGTTACGTTATTTACGTAATTTACGCAAATTACGTAAATAACTTACGTAATTTGCGTAAGTTACGTAATTTGCGTAATTTACGTAAATAACGTAAATAACGTAACTTACGCAAATTACGTAAGTTATTTACGTAATTTACGTAACTTACGTAATTTGCGTAAATTACGTAAATAACGTAACTTACGCAAATTACGTAAATAACTTACGTAATTTGCGTAAGTTACGTTATTTACGTAATTTACGCAAATTACGTAAGTTATTGAAACATGAAGCCCTGCCAGTGGTGCGGCGTTTGGACCAGAGTGAAAACAAACGAAACGACACATCACTGTATACCACCAGTATGTGTGAAAACACTCACTGTGGCTTTTTAAATTAATTGTTATTTATTCATAGATTTATATCTGTTATTTTTCAGTTGTCTGACTATCAAACCAGACAATAAAATAAAGTTAAATGTTTTTCTTTTGCTGTATTCATTCATGTTTTACAGAGGATTTAACCTGAACCAGGCTTTGCAACAATAATAATCACATCACATTCATGGGGGCGTATATATATAACTCCTACTTACTCTGTGTGTGTGTGTGTGTGTGTGTGTGTGTGTGTGTGTGTGTGTGTGTGTGTGAATGATAAAGTTATTTTTCAATAGAAATATTTTTTGTTTTTGTGTGAAAAAAGGGTGGGTGGTGGCAGTGGGGCTCATTGGCTGCTCAGCACCCCTAAAGCTCTGACCCTAGAATCGCCCCTGTATATTATATATATATATATATATATATATATATATATATATATATATATATATATATATATCATCACAAACCATCACCACATTAGTCAGTTTTTTCTTTCTTTTCGCATTAAGCATCATTAAGTTTGATATTAGATATAGGCTATTTTATACTTTAAGTATAGTGGTTGTTCTTAAATCCAAAGTATACGATAGCCTATACTTTAGGCCATCGTATATATACCATTCATTCATCAAACCGCAAAATACTACGACAGACGGCTGACCGCCAGAGGAACAGCTGATCAGCACTGGACAGGTGTAGGACTGCCACCCCACTCATGTTAGGGCAGAGGCCAAATATTGAACTTTAAAACCTTTTGATAGCCACCACATACTTTCTTTTTTAAAAGAAAGTATGTGTATACTACCAAGTTACACCTACAGTAGGCCTACAGTAGGCTTGCTACAATTCATTTTCTCCAAGGTGTCTGCTACTCAATAGGCCTACTGTTAGATATTAGGCCTATACTCATTTTGTACTTGCAGCTTTTAACTGCATATGTGGGTTGAATTTGTTTTGTTTGAATTCTGTCAGTGAACACCAGAATGTTCACTGAGAAACATAAATGCGAAAGTAGGATTGCAGCCATTTAACAACCATTTCAAATTGTGCTTAGCCTACTTCCTTTGTTACTCTGTTTTTTACTGGATTATACTCACTCCCCCACTCAGTCACCAAGTCCCTCAGAGATTAGCCTAAGGAGTAAACATACCAAATATTCAATGAATTTCCCTGTCAATTTGCAGCACAGACTATCATATTCGAACAACTTTGTTTAGGATGTTTTAAGTGTGCATGCATGAAAACAGAAGCAGGGTGAATAGTACTATCAACTATCGGGGGATTTCCCATGGTGCACTGAGCTCCTCTCTCCCTCTCTCTCTCTTTCTGCACACACACCCATTAATGCATGTTACTAACACTTCTTCCCCGGAGTTCTTGTGTTTTCTCGTCTCACAGGTTCTCATGGATCCTGGTGGAGCCTCCATGGTCCTGCTTGACTGCCATTGCTAATATCCGTGATATTATTGTCGTTATTATTAGTAGTTATTAAGTATTATCATTGCTACAGTTACTGTTGCTGCTGCTCGCTGTCCCCCATCATTGCTGCTGTCGTCATCATCTTCTTCATGTTCATTAGTGTATTGATGTAGTTGTGTTCTCTCTCTCTCTCTCTCTCTCTCTCTCTCTCACCCCAACTGGTCAAGGCAGACCACCCACCTAGAGCCGAAGGGTTTGTCCAAGGTTTCTGCCTTTTAACAGGCAGTTTTTCCTTGCCCCTGTCGCCAAGTGCTTGCTCATGGTGGTACTGTTGGGTCTCTGTAGATGTTATTAGGAGTTCGGTCCAGACCTGCTCCATTTGAAAAGTGCCCTGAGATAACTTCTGTTATGAATTGGCGCTATACAAATAAAATTGAATTGAATTGGTTCCAGCTTTCTGCTGCTTAACCATGGCTTTCAATGGAAAATGACAGGGTGGAGACTGAGTGTTGAGCATTGTAAAGGATTCCCAAAGGCTCTTGGTAAGAACTTCAAAGCTTTGCTTGTAACAAGCTATTGTAGGCACATGTTTTGGCGTTGCATGAGAGATAAAGTAGTCCTCACACACTCACTGAGGCACTTAAATAGTTGTGTGAAGTAATTTGTAGGTTGTTTTGTTAGATTGTCCATTGTTGCAGCTGTGAGTAATACCGGAAGGTTGTGAACAGACAGAGGTTCATTCAGCAAAACATTGACCTTTTGGTTGCATATTCCTCCAGATGAAACGCATGACACTGTATTAATACCCATACACTACTTCATCTCATATAGGTCATGTGGTTCCACCTAACTCACTGTACTCGAGTCATAACCGACAATATTTGCTAATGCCATTGCATCAAATGTGTACCATTATGTAATGTGAATGGCACACATTTACTGAAAAAAACACAATTGACAGACAGATGGACATGAAATAGTATCCGGAGCATTTTATTCAAGGAATAAAAGGACCAATTACAAATGTGTCGTGTTGCAAGCTACACAAACAAAAAACCTCGTAAGCAAACTGAGTAACACACACCGTGGTTCGTGGTCACGCCAAGCACGGTCTTAGTCTTATATGTGAGTGCATATATATTAATATCAACCAGCAATGTCTAGCAAACACATTGTATACCGGATACAGCAATCCAGACAGATCTTGGCAAGCTCACGCTGTCCTGCTGTTGACTCTTTTGAATGTCAGACCAGTATCTCCAGGAGTTGTGCATTGCTATGAGTTGTTCAGAGAGAAAATATATGCATATGTTTTCAATATGCATATCATACATCATGATATCATCATATCAAGAGACTTTTTAATGGCGCAAAGTTCAAGACTACTCATATGCAGTTCTTAGTTGGGAATTTACGTGTACACGACGAGTATGAATGGGAAGGTTATGTGAATTATTCTTTACACACGAGGAATGAAGGGGCACCGAAGAAATATCAATATGATGCATATTCTTACCATTACAAGCTTGTCTTCGACCATCTCCGCAGTAAAGATATACTCGGGGAATCGTATTGTAATCTTTCCACCGTCCATGGTCACATTGGCCTATAAAGGAACACATATGGTAGAGTTGTTTTTTGATGCTGTGCGTGTGTGTGTGTGTGTGTGTGTGTGTGTGTGTGTGTGTGGAGCTCCTCCCTTTATATTTGGTATCACATGATAATTGAGCTGAACAGCGGTTCATTTGTCTTCTACCATCTCTATTTCTATTTGTTTTCTCTTGACTTCATAGTGTATGATAATGACATACAGTTACTGCAATGCACTATGTGTGAGTGAGTGTGTATGTGTGTGTGTGTATGTGTGTGTGTGTGTGTGTGTGTGTATGCGACCCACCTTGAAGTTGGAGCCCTTCATCGTTTGTAGTTCACACTCCTTGCCGACGGTGAACTCATTGGACCACGTCCAGTTGGGAATAGACTGGGTCCCAGGAGAAATGGTCGCCATCTTGCACCACCTCTGTCACTACCTTGTGGTCCGTCTTGGCACTGAGGAGGCCTGGGTGAGAGCAAAGTGTGGTTCCACGTGCTTAAGTGAAATCTAAGAAACACACGCACACACACACACACACGCACGAATGAAAGCAAAAATGTAAAGCCTTGGATGAAGGATAAAATACCGATTGCTTCCAGGAACGCCTCGTAGTTCTCCTGGCTTTCCAGGATATATTTCCCTGTGAAGGCCATGTTGGTGAAGAGCCGACGAAAGAGTCAAGCTATAGTAAGAAACAGAAAAAGGAAGAATGAATCGAGGCGTCTCCTTCTCCTGGATACACTTGTCTTTGTCTATATACTGAGTCACTCCCAAACCATCCTTCCCCTTTTCTGAGATCCAGGCCCCCACAAGCCAGATGTCAGGCACTTATTGAAAACATTTTTTTTGCAAAACAAACTTTTGCAAAATAAAATAAATAAACCCGAAGCCGTTTTCCGAGGCAATGTTGCAACATTGCTACAGTGAAATAAAACCGTCACCCAAATAGCTGAAATACCGTTTTCCCCCTGTGACGTGATGACGTGATGGCGATGGCGAAGATGACGATGTGGGATAGGAATGAAGGAAGCCCTTACATGTTGCTGCATGTATGCGCTGCTCTTAAAAGAAGCACATGCATTATCATAATGCATGCCCTGACTTAATTATGGAGGCAGCACTCTCACATGATTCAACTTGAAAGTTTGTCATCAATTTGCCTCTAGATAAGAAGATTGTTGTATGTACGAATTAGGATTTAAAGGAGATGGAGATATTATTATTATTGTTAATAGTAGTATTATTGTTATTGTTATTATTATTACTACTACTACTACTACTACTACTACTACTACTACTACTACTAATAATAATAATAATAATAATGCAATTAAGTTGAATTAACATTATTAAACCCATGTTTGAATAATCATGGCCTAAATTACATGAGGAGAAACATCATGAATAGATTAAAATGAGATTTTTGCACAAATGCCTTTCTGGCATTCAACCCATTTTAACTAAAGGGGAGCTGCCTCATTGTTGTTTGATATGTGTTGGAAATGTACTGGTCCAAAAATATATTTGTTAATTATACATGGTATATTCTTTCTCCAACACTTTCTGTTCCCTCTCATTCTGTAAGACTGGAACAAAAGGAAGGAACAGTCTGTCTCTCAAAGCTTTATTTAACTATGCACTCAGCTTCCCACTCTGACAAAACTGCCTGGTGAGCCACATGTCGCAGTGTTGCTCACCACGAGTGTACAAAGAGCACTCTGTTTTTAAATGTATAAGTCTTAAAAGTCATAAGTCTTTTAATGGATTAACTACTGTATACCCCTACTGTAAATCGTTAAACATATAACATGTAACAAGTATAGCAACATATTTGAGCAGAAATGTACTTTTTTATCCTGCTCTTTAGTAAAATAAATAAATAAATAGACTAAATTACAAAGTAATTCATTATTTTATATTTTAATGGGCAATAAATAGAGGAATTATAAAAATAATTTACAAATGAAATATGAATGCATTTATTTTAAATGCTTATTTGAAAATGCATATAAATTTGACAAATTATATTGTTATCAGATGTTTTAGTGTACTTTAGTGTTTTAATACTCCAACAGAGGGCCAATTACATTACATTCAATCACACTCACAAATATAAGGAGGAGATGTCAAACCCAGAGAACCTCTTCTTGACATCAGCCTCACTGTAGTGTGACTTTATAAGGCCCACGGCATTTTGATTCTGCTGGTTTATGCGAGTATCTCACTCCCAGACTGTGTGTGTTTGTATGTGTGTGTGTGTGTGTGTGTGTGATAATGACCACAGCCACAGTAAGTCCATTACTGAATGAACTGGGAGTAACTGACAGGTAATTAGATTGATATTAGTTTGAGAGTAACTGACAGGTAATTAGATTGATATTAGTTTGAGAGTAACTGACAGGTAATTAGATTGATATTAGTTTGGGAGCAACTGACAGGTAATTAGATTGATATTAGTTTGGGAGCAACTGACAGGTAATTAGATTGATATTATTTTGAGAGTAACTGACACGTAATTAGATTGATATGAGTTTGATTTAATTATAAGATGTTACATTACATGTTCATTTTTCCATGCTCTGGTGATGACTGTAACAGAAAATCTAGGTTCCTTATCCTAATTGTTGGAAGATTAATACCCCTCTGAAATGTTTTCTCTTCTTCTGTATTCTAGCACACTGAGTTTGACTTTTCATACCCATGTGACACGAGGCTCACACACAAAGCAAACAAACCTCAAGCATACAAGCAGAGCAAACGGGATAAACCAGGTTATACTTTATTTCCACAACATACCATGAAGATATCAAGTAAGAGTAACTCAAACACGATAATTTATTTCAAACACGATAACCTGTTACAGTAAATCCGCCCGCGCGCCATACACGGTGTATTCACGAATGCAAAGACAGACATGGATTTAATCACCAACACTAATTCAAACGATGTGCCGGATGCATTTTGACGTCAAGTTAAATTATTTTCCTTCTAAATGTCATATGCTCAACAATATGCATGCATCTGTCTCTGTCACTCTGAGCCACACAAGATAACTTTGTGTGTCAGAGACCCGCGGGGGCGCGGCCATACAGTCTTTGAACCTGCCTGCGAAATATATTGAAGTGGTTTTTGTGTTTTTTTCTCCCTTTTCTCTGTACAGTGGCAAAACATACAGTAACACAGGCCGAAACACACCAAGACGGAGCAGCAGCATCACCTTAGCTTAATTGTCTGTCATTGATATTCACCGTGTGACATCACATCGCACGCCCTCCGCATATCCCCGCTGACTCGGCGCCTGGCCCGTCTCACCCCCCACGCGTTCCTCAGGGGTGACGCCTCTCCTGTCGGCCGCCGTTCTGGCCGAAGAAGAAGAAGGAGAACCTGCTGCGGGAGGTCTCCTCGGCCTGACTTCCCCCGTCGCCGCCCGCCTCCCCTCTGGCGGATCGCGCCTGGCAGGCGGAGGCGGGGCTCCCGGGCAGCAGGTTGGGCGTGGTGGGGCTCGCGCCTCCGTCTCCGCTGCCGCCGCCGCCGCCGCCGCCGCCGCCGCCGCCGCCGCTGCCCCAGACGTACAGACTGTCCTGCTCGGCGCCGGGCGGCGGAGCCTGGGTCATGTAGCTGGGGCTGGGGCTGGCCGAGGAGGGCAGCGTGCGCTGGCTGCCGTTCAGCCCGCCGGCGTTTTGCTCCGTGGAGCTCTTGCGGGAGTTGGCGGACGAGCTGAAGTTGGACGATCGGTAGTTGTACACCCGCCAGCCGGGCCGCTTGCGCCGGTGGCACTGGCACCGGAGGATGCGGATGAAGGCCATCTTGAACTCGCGGCTGTAGCAGGGGTAGATGATGGGGTTGAGGCAGCTGTTGAAGTAGCCCAGCCAGAAGATGACCTTGAAGAGGGAATCGGGGGGGCGCAGGTGCACGTTGAAGGACCCTGACCGAGGGAGAGAGAGACAGAGAGAGAGAGAGAGAGAGAGAGAGAGAGAGAGAGAGAGAGAGAGAGAGAGAGAGAGAGAGAGAGAGAGAGAGACAGAGAGAGAGAGAGAGAGAGAGAGAGAGACGGTTAAATTCATTGGAACCTGATGCCCCCCCCCCCCCCCCCCCCCCTCAACACAAGACACCATGACTCAAGAAAGGAAGCATTGTAAGTCTTATGAGCTCAACACAGACACAGCACACATAGATGATCATGCCGAGTATTATTCTGCTGACTGCATTTTACATGTTTGCCCAGCAGGTGACAGCATTGCACAAGCCAAATGCCCAGCAAGCAGAGAGAGAGAGAGAAAGAGCGAGAGAGAGAGAGAGAGAGAGAGAGAGAGAGAGAGAGAGAGAGAGAGCGTGAGAGAGAGAGAGAGAGAGAGAGAGAGAGAGAGAGAGAGCGTGAGAGAGAGAGAGAGAGAGAGAGAGAGAGAGAGAGAGAGAGAGAGAGACAGAGACAGAGACAGAGAGAGAGAAAGAGCGAGAGAGAGAGAGCGTGAGAGAGAGAGAGACAGAGACAGAGAGACAGAGACAGAGAGACAGAGAGACAGAGAGAGCGAGCGAGAGGGAAGAACATATGAACACAACAACCATTTCTAGCTGATGTATGGTTTCCCTTTGAACTCACAGTAGGACATGTGGAGGACCATGTTTACAACAACACATACCGTGCACGACGGGATGACCCTGCATTTCTTAGCCGCACCAATGCACTTTAGAGGAGGATTTTTTTGGGGTGGGGGGGGATTTGGGCAGACTTTGCACTTGCCATAAACTAAGCGTAACTTCTGAAAGAGCAGGAATAAAGTGGTCAACAAGGTTAAGGCATGAATGGTGTGCTCTGATATAGTGTGGTTTCTTTGAATAACATGCGCAACGTCTGAGAGAGAGAGAGAGAGAGAGAGAGAGAGAGAGAAAACGAAGACAATATTAGCAAACTGCATGTAGATTGCTACTTTGGGTGGATTGGACAATTTTCGTTGTTTTCTTTACAAAATTAAAGCATTTGGATTACAACCAATTTCCTGTCCCATTTCCGTTGAAGCTAATGAGTGCGACTGGCCTCAGTCACGGAGGTCAACACTCCCGGTCCTGTCCCTGCTGCTGCTCTGTTTATACGGGGGGGCCAGACCGCCTATAGGGAAACTAGATTATTAGTTGAAATGGAGAAAGACTGCAGATTGGAAAGACTACGTGTGTGTGTGAGTGTGTGTGAGTGTGTGTGTGTGTTCGAGTGAATATGTGTGTGTGTGATAACACTAACCCGCTTAAAGTCACAAGGAGATTGACCATGTCAAATCATCGCAGCGTATTTTCCTTTGCTCAATTACCGATATTACTCATTTTCTTTTCTAAGCGGTGTAGTTTTGGCCGGGAGGATTTTGACAGCCGTTACAAGCGGTTCCCCCACCACCCACTCCAGATAGCTTTAGTCTGTGTGGAAGAACAGCGAGACACCCACTGGGAGGAGAGGAGGAAGATGGTTGAGGAGTGTGTGGGCATTTTGGGAGCTGGCCAGAGACAGGTCTGATTCCTGCAACATGTACTGCAGTACATTAAGAAGTAGTACACGTGTGTGTGTGTGTGTGTGTGTGTGTGTGTGTGTGTGTGGACATGATATTTAACCTGCATAAAACACATAATTCAACACATCCCAGATTCTCTCTGTTTCAGTTCCACACATGAAAAAAACTCAATCTCAATTGTAGGTGTTTGAGAACGTTGCAGGAAAATAGTAATCAAAAGGGTTTAGCAAGTGTGATTTCCTGATAGCTCGAGGAAAATGTCACTGTCTGCACAGGATTTATATTTCACTCCCAATTCATTCAGACTACAGTTAAAACTAATGGACCATAAATAGAGCAATAGAGTGAAATTGAAGAAATATTAAATGGCCAGGCTTTCATTTCCATACCAATCATAGGCATAACTCAATCTTGTGGTTATGTAATTGTATTATAGTGGCAGTGAAAATAGCATGTGAAAATACCGACCAGTATAAAGAATTCAATTTATCTAAAGTACAGGAGGCCAAGACACATACAGAGAGCATTCCCCATTCTTATCATAGTCGGACCAATCAGAACACACACACACACGCATACATAAACTGACAGATGCATGCGCAAGCACGCACACGCACACACACACACACGCTCAAACACACGTGCACATGCACAACCATACACATTCTCACACACACACACACACACACACACACATGCACGCACGCACGCAGGCACACACACACTCAAACACAAACACACACACACACACACTCAAACAGATGTGCACATGCACAACCGTACACAGATAAACAACACGCTCACACATCCACACACACGCGCACACACACACACACACACACACACATAACTAGATAGATGGCTGTTGGTGTTGGGAGTATTGCTGACTGCTCTCTCCTGATCTAACTCAACAGGTTATCTTTTGGGAAATGTCATTAACATGTGTTCTATTGAGTTATGTTCCCAGTGTGTGGACAAGAAGCACGGGTTCAAGCTTGGTTAGAAAGAGAAGCGTATGCTGTCAGAGTTTGGACATGTGGGGATGTTATAGGTGCAGGTGAAGCACCTGCAGGTCAGATCGATGGCAGGAGCCGCTCTGTCTTGCGTGTAATCCCTTTACAGCATATCTCCCTTTTTACACGCTTTAGGGTCAAGGGTTGGAATCCAGAGGGATTTGTGCAGTATTGAAGGAAATGTACGTGAGGAAACTGCATTTCCTTCAGCAGGGTCTCTGAGGGACTATCAGACTGAACTGGCAGATGCCATGCATGAACCCCGCCCCGCCCCCCCCCCCCCCCCCCCCCCCCACACACACACACACACAGCCATGGGCTACCACTTGCCATGGTGCCTCTCTTAAACAAATTGTCCTCTGAATAATACATACAGATAAACAGTTGCGTTTGTGTGTGTGTGTATGTGTGTGTGTTGACAGAAACGTCGCAGGTGCAAAGTCTCTGTGTGTTCAATTTTAGAGACGGCCACGTCTGCCGCTGTAAGCGTGTTCACGTGTACGAGTCACGGTTCGCTGCCGGACAATAGAGGACAGACTGCCGTGAGGAGAACCATTTGTTTACTTCAACCCCGCTGGGTCTTAAGAGCGGTGCTCTGCACCTCCTTCCTGAGGACGAACACCTTAACAGGAACATCTTAACTTGGCATCCTGTTATTTTGCACTTCGCCGCAACCGACAGACACATGCACTTACATGGACACAGACACACACACACACACACACACACTTACACAAACAGAAACTGACAGACACATGAACACACACTTACTCAAGAAAGGTGCAAGTGCAAATGCACATGCGCGCCCGCGGCGCACACACACACACACACACACACACACACACCTTGTTGCGTCACACCACAATAAACGCGGTTCAACGTTCTTGATGTGACCCGACAGAAGTATAATTGCCGTCACAAATCGCTTCCAATGAATTGATGGCCACTGAGTTATTTTGGGCGGCAGCGGTCTGGACACTGATGAGGGTGCAGACTGGCGCCGCCCTCTGGCCCCTGGCCCCTGGCCCCTGGGTCATAGCTCAGCTTTCTCGTTACGCCGCTATTGTTTTGACACTTTGCTGTCTTATTATTCCTTACCCTCAAACACCATTTCAATTACCCCCGGAGCACAGAGGGCCAGCCTCTCCAACATGCAAGCACACACACGCATGCAGACAGACACTCGCATGCACGCAGGCAGGCACACACACACACACACACACACACACACACACACACACGCATGGACATACACACATGTGCACACACGGAATGCAAACACAAACACTAAAACGTGCACAGGTGCATGTACACACACATGCGTGCGTACACACACACGCACGCACACCCATGCACACGCATACGCGACTGCATCCGCATGCACAGTTATCAGCTCGATAACACACACACATAAGCAGAAGATTCATTTGCATAACAATTTAAAACAAAATGTATTTCTCGGCTGCCCGTCTACAGCGAGACGATTAATGGGAACCGCTCCAGGGACATTACTGTTGTGCCGGGCATTAAGTTTTCAATGGAAAATGTGTTGAGAGAAATAAGTCAATTAGCCCCATGGGATGAATGCCTGAGGAAAATCATGAGAGGGACATCAGCATCACTGAGGACTAGAGGGAGAGGTCTTACGTCATTTCACTGAAGAGCTAGAGTGTGTCTGCGCATAAACACCTGTTAAAGGAAAATTCAACTGTTGCATCAGTGATGGTGCATGCAAATGAGCAAAATGTGCGAACAAAACATTGAACTATTTATCGCCAGGTGGAACAGAGGAAATGCCTTATTTGGTTATTTCCTACACAAATAGAAAAATATTATATAAATACTATTTAAAATGATAATAAAAAACGCTCTTTGTCCCGAGCCTTTCAGAAGTAACTATGCTGTCATGAAAAACAGAGCAATTGTGCATGAACTGCTTGTCATCCCCTGGTTTGTTTAATCTCCCGGTGACAGTGCATATCAAGACAATGGGCAGATGTTAATGTGGGCGGACCCAAGGAGCAGAAGCCGCGATTAATCAATCACCATAAACAAAAAGTTAATTGCTCCAAATTTACAGGCAGACAGATATCGCCCCTGACATTAGCCGTGATGCAGTGTATGCAGAGGAAAGAGCCGGGTAATAATGAGTCAGGAAATCTCTGTCTCTCTCTCTCCCCGTCTCTCTCTCTCTCTCTCTCTGTCTCTCTCTCTCCATCTCTCTCTCTCTCCATGTGGGTGGACACTAATGGAGGAGAGAGGGCTGCCCCAACCAGACAGCCAGCACTGGGGAATTACTCAGGACAATATGCTCAGAAAACACTGTTGCACCCCACAACCACAACTCGCCTTGACAAGAATCTCTCTAGGAAATTGTTGGTCAGCAGTTAGTCACTGGATGCACTTGTTACACGTCGCCACGCCCGGTGTGATAGCGGATCCAGGCGAGCCAGCGTATCGAGCCAGAAATGTAGGGCTGTGTGAATGGCAGCAATGTGTCAGAGCATTTGCTATTGTTTGATCATCGTTGCCAATGGTGGACTACTGCCACGACGACGCTACGCCTTGGAAGATGTGCCGTTGATGTGTGTCTCATAAACAGACCCTTCCCTCCGTAAACGGGCGTTCGCGACGTGGGAGAAGAAATAATGGAAGAAAAGACATTATAGCATGTTGCGTACGCCGGGGATACTAATTAGGTGTTCCTGTCACGGGCGTGATAGCGACTGCTGCATCCCCACCGCGGCTTCGGGGGGGGAAGCTGCTATGTGTCTAGGCGTTGGTGTAAACATGTGATAAGAGACAACTGAAGGCCATGGTGGTAATTGCTAACACACTTCCAGAGTTCAAAGCGGACCGTGCCTAGTTGCAAGCACACACACACACACACACACACACACACACACGTGTACACTCTCACACACACACACACACACACACACACACACACACACACACGTGTACACTCTCACACACACACACACACACACACACACACACACACACACACACACACACACACACACACACACACACACACACACACACGTGTACACTCTCACACACACACACACACACACACACACACACACACGTGTACACTCTCACACACACACACACACACACACACACACACACACACACACACACACACACACACACACACACACACACACACGTGTACACTCTCACACACACACACACACACACACACACACACACACACACACTAGGGACGAGTGTGAGTCAACAAGATGCCCACAGGGAGTCTGCAAAGCCAAGGGTCGTCTTTGATACAGAGGACAGTCTCGGCTGTGGTCTGCTGCTCCGCATGAGGACGCTGTGTGTAACCCTCAGGTCACTGTATGAAAATCCTCTGCATATTTTTATAAACTCCCTTTCCTCTCTGTCAGAACCCCCCCCCCCCCCCCCCCCCCCCCCCCGCGCGCCATCACAGCGTTTCCGTGAAATAGTGCATTCCTCTCTTCAGTGTCGGACATTTCAAATTTAATTTCCGCTGATGTTCCCTTAGAAACAAGCGCGGCGACCTGAACAATCGTCCTGGGCTGGCCCGCTGTGGCATCAAAGGACCGCAAGCAACCTGCATTACGGGGGGGGGTCCTGCTTGCTCTATCGGACCGGGCCATCTTACTCACTACTACTGCTCTCTTCGGGGACAAAGCGGGGCTTTCCGTAGGAAACACTCGCACACACACACACACACACACACACACACACACACACACACACACACAAGTGGACCATTCTGTTACTGATGCCATCTCCGTTCACCATCACCAACATTATATAATTCAAACGCAGTCATTTTCGACCTATGGAAAGAGACCTCCAAAGACTAGAGAGTATGTAAAGATGAATGACACCATCAACAGAGGACTAATAGGCTGCCAAAACAATACGTACTACAATAATAATAATAATACTATTAATAGAGCATTAGAGTAGCCTACACACAGAGCATGAGTAGTTATGGCTATAATGGCTGACAGACGGATATGAGAAATGAACAGAGGCTATAACCTCATAATCAAAACTATCTCAGGGGTAATTGCTTTTCATACAGCACATTGCTTAACATTCACCCCTGGGCAGACCCACTGATAGGCTATTAGTCACAGAGGCTGTAAATGAAGACCCCCCCCCCCCCCCCCCCCCACCCCCAGAGAAAAGTGACATCCCCTCGATAAGCAGACTAAGCCTATATGTACATATATATATAGCCCATGCTGGTTCTATGTACATATATAGAATAATAATATATATTGAAGATGCACATGGAGTGGCCAAGCTAAATGGTCTGGAGCACGGAGGTGGTTGTACATGTATATATGCACAACATACAACAAAGTGCAGACACAGATTTTTACTTAAGGGTATTTTGAAAGGATGTTTTTTTGTGTCCAATCCACAGTCTTGCCTCTGCAGGCTCATAGGGCTGTAGGCAGCTATACTTTTTTGGATGCAAAGTATGATTAACAATTCATTATTACGCAGAAAAGTCACAACATGGGCAAAGCTCCGGGTGAGCAATTACCAATTATCAGAAGCAATTATCAGAAGCAATTATCAGATAGTGTGATTGCTGGCAACTGGCAAACTTGCCAGTTGTAGTTGTAGTAGAAGCAATAGTAGTAGTAGTAGTAGTAGTAGTAGTAGTAGTAGTAGTAGTAGTTGTAGTAGTAGTTGTTGTTGTAGTAGTTGCAGTGGGCTAGTATTGCCAGTATTAAAGGCCAGCCTGTTGAACCAACATGGGCAAAGCTCCGGGTGAGCAATTATCAATTATCACTATCAGAAGCAATTATCTGATAGTGTGACTCTCTTGGCAACTGGCAAACTTGCCAGTTGTAGTAGTAGTAGTACTAGTAGTAGTAGTACTAGTAGTAGTTGTTGTAGTAGTAGTATTGCCAGTATGAGAGGCCAGCCTGTTGAGCACCTACCTATGGGCAGCGCTAGGAAGAACGGCAGCCAGCAAAGCGTAAACATGCCCACCACGACGCCCAGCGTTTTGGCGGCTTTCTTCTCCCGGGAAAACTTGAGAAGTTTCACCGTCAGGGAGCTGCGCGCCTGGTTGGCGCGGCCTTTCCCCCCCCCCGGGACCACCCCCGGTCCCGAGGCCCCCCGATCCCGCATCCCTGGTCGTCGTGCACCTGGGACCCCTTGTGGATCCTGAGGGTCAGCTCCCCGGAGTGCATCCTCTCCCGCATCACGCCCGCCTCCAGGTTCCTGGTGGTGCGCTTGGCCACCACGTACACGCGGCAGTACATGCACAGGATCACCACCAGCGGGATGTAGAAGGAGCCCAGCGAGGAGAACAGCGCGTAAAACGGCTCCTCCGTGATGGCGCACACGGAGTCGTCCGGCGACGGCGGCTGCTTCCAGCCGAACAGGGGCCCCACGGAGATGACCGCAGAGAGGGCCCACACGGCCAGCATGGCCGTCAGGGCCCTCCGCTCGGTCACGATGCCCGGGTAGCGCAGCGGGTGGCTCACGCCGATGAATCGGTCGATGGAGATAACGCACAGGGACATGATGGACGCGGTGCAGCACAGTACGTCCAGCGCAGCCCACACGTCGCAGAAGACGCGGCCGAAGACCCAGCGGTCCAGGATCTCCAGGGTGGCGGACACGGGCAGCACCGTGGTGCCCAGCAGGAGGTCGGCGATGGCCAGGTTGACGATGAAGTAGTTGGTGGGCGTGCGCAGGTGCCGGTGGCACACCACCGCCAGGATGACCAGAACGTTGCCCACGATGGCGAACACGATGAACGCGCCCAGCACCACGCCGAGCGGGATGGCGCGCCTGAGGTCCACCTCGCCACCCGCCGTGGAGTTGGCGTTGGCGGAAAAGTTGCCCAATGGAGACGCGGTTGCGCCGGATGAGCCGTGCGTCGGAGAGCCATGATCCCACAGACGTGTGACATTGTCAAAGCTCTGATTCATTTTGAGTGCAGCGGTCCTCCATAGCAGGATTTTCACATCACTTGTTGCGGAGGGCGCGCACCGGGCAGCCTCTCACATGACGCGACGGCGGCGGCGGTGGCGGCGCGGTGCGCCTCACGGCGGTGCGCATGGCGGCGGCGGCGAGATAACAAGTGGCTCCGCTACTCCTGCTGCGCTCTGGGTTTCTCTGGTGCGCGCAATCCGGTTACGCGCCGCAGTGAAGTCGGTTTCGTGTTGGATTCTTTATTTATGTATTTATTTATTTATTTATTTTTATTGTTATTATTATTGTTGTTGTTATTATTAGGGACCGAGCCAGTTTGAACTGGAAGGTCCCTATTGAAATTGGAATGTTTATTATTATTATCATGATGTATTTTTTTTCAGCACTTTGAATGCAATTTCGACCCCCTAAACGTAAACATTTAATATGTATTATGATTAATAATAATAATAATAATAATAATAATAATAATAATAATAATAATAATAACATTATTATTATTATTATTATTATTATTATTATTATTATTATTATTATTATTATTATTATTATTCGGTTGGTTTGGGGTCTAGTGGGTTTGACCTCTGTGGGTCACATGGTCTGATGTTGTGCCATGACAATGTTGGAAAGGGGAAATGTGGAAAACGGTGGTACAATTGTCGTGATTAAAGTTGGTTTTGAGTCGTGGGTCACATGGTCTGAGAGCTGTTTGAATCTTGAAATATTTGAGACCTATTGAAATGACAACGTTGAATATGTTTTTATTGTAACAAATGCCAATGCACATCTTTGGCATAATTGGATATGAAATGTCATCCAATATGAGACCAACTTTACTGCAGTCCAGCAGCATCTGAAGAATGCGACTGAAGGGACGACTCTGGCTTGTGCAGCTCATCAGTCTTAATTCTGTCACCACCACTGCTCACTCCAAAACTAAGACCACAGGTCCATGCCATGTGCCAGATTTCAAAGTCACTTCACACAAGAAAAAACAACCCCCCGTCTGATGTTATGTAATATATATCCTACTTTAACCTAAAAGCTCCCTCGGGCACAACAAAACGCATTCTGTGAGTCTTGCAGACTTGTGTGAGTTTCCTGAGCTGGGGATCCTCGTCTTGGCTCTGTGTGTTGTGCCTAACGTGGGAAAGGCTCCTCAGAAGGGGCCTCTGAGGCAATGGCAAGTCGGACATTGTGTTTTACTCACATCTGCCCCATATCTTTAAGATCTTTATTTTGAGAATGACCACTTAGTGTTAAGTTGTTTGCAGGTTTAGCAATACAATACAAACGCACTCATCATGGCCATGATCACAGCATAGCTTAAAATTAGTGGGCTACGAAATAAGCCGTAAGTAAGTGCCAAACAATAAACACAAATGAACAGAATGGACTTTTTGGTTCTCTCTCTCTCGTTCCTTATCTGGGCTGAGCGTACCTGAGGCCAGCTGCAGGTGGATCACTGACTTCCTGACTGGACAGGAAGTAGCAAGTGAGGCTGGGCAAGCTCGCCACAGAGCCGCGGACAATCAGCGCTGGAGGCCCACAAGGCTGTGTGCTCGCTCCTCTACTCTTCTCCCTCGACACCAACAGCTGCACCTCTAGCCACCCTTCTGTCCAACTCCTGAAGTTTTTGCGACACAACACCTCATAGGATTCATCTCCAGTGGGGATGAGTCCGCCTACAGAACGGAAGTTGACTACCTGGCTTCCTGGTGCAGCCAGTACAACTTGGACCTCATGGGACCTCAGGTGGTGGTGGTGGTGGTGGGGAATCACCTCCACCATCAAGAAGGCCCAGGCGCCACCTGAACAGTTATCACACACACACACACACACACACACACACACACGCATGCATGCATGCATAAATGTACGCACACACACAAACACGCAGGTTCTTGCACCTCCAACAACTCTTACCGTGTAAAATAAACATGTGCAATACAAATGTATAGACATACACACATGTAAATCTATATTTATTTATATTTATTCCATAGTGTACATGCTCATACCCATGTTATAGCCTCTAGCCCTCTCATTGCCTCTAAGCCTTTCACAGTCTACATCATTTTATAGTTCTTAACAACTCAGTGTGTAATTATTGTTAATTAACGTTTTTTTTTTAAATTAATGCTTATATTTTGTTAATATTTTGCTTATATCATGTTGCTTTATGTCTTTTACACACCAACCTCACCAAGTCGCTTTCCTTGTATGTGCAAATGTACTTGGCGAAATAAAACAATTATGATTCTAATAATAATAATAATAATAATAATAATAATAACAATAATAATGATAATAATAATAATGTAGACTTTATCACTAGCAGGATGATTTGCCAATGCTAATACCATTTATTAATAAATGAAGGTATACAAGTTTCAACAAGGTCTATTTCACTTTGGGGTTTCCACAAAGTGCAAACTAAGCAGCCATTGAGCCACTCCAAGGCCCTTCATGGAACTTCATGCTTTCTCTTTCCAGACGACCTTGGAGAATACCAATTAGGGGGGGGGGGGGTTGACCAATTTCAGGGTTTGTGAGGGTGGGGGTGGGGGTGGGGGGGGGGGCGAGAGTGCAGCACTTTTTAAGAGGAGACTGTTTCAGAGGGGTAGGGGACGAGCAACGCACTTTGAGTTCAGGAGGGCTTTTTTTTCTCAAGCGCAACTATTTCAACTATTTCTAGTACAGCTATTTGCATCCGAAAAACGCATTTCATCAAACCATTGCTTGTTCCTAATTGGGTGTTTCTAATGTGGGCTGTTTTGTTTACTCAAAACGTCCGCAACCGATTCGAAATGGGTTTTCTTTGACTTGGATACTTATGTAATCGCCAGGCACTGAAGCCCATCACTGGAGCGATGCCGACAGGTCCTGCATTCCTTTCACGGTCGTCCTCTACACCGTCCTACAGAGCAGTTTAACTGCCCAGTCTAGGTCTGTGGCTGCAGATAGCATGGAGAAGAAGTTCACATGCGAGAGTCTGAGGAGAGAGGATAACTTCTTTTTATACTGCTTAACTGTGCCTGTGCCTGTCCTGTGTTTCACCTGTGCTTGTGACGTGGGGTTAATTTAAAGGTTAAGCCAGTTATCTTAATATCAAACATCAGATTTCCAAAGCATCAGAAAGTCATGTGTAAATATGAAGCCGTTGAAGACAAGAAAAGCAAACATACAATGAAGTACACATTTACACGGATGAGCGGTATGACATGTCGTGCAGCTGTGTAGGTGTTTGCAGGCCTGTAATTGGACGATGGTGATTGATGCTGACAGTCTGCATCATTCCTTTGACATTCCCTTTTACAGCGACCCAGCGGCTCATCCACTTGTCTTGCTTTGGCTAAACTGGTTTATATGACCATATATGGTACTTCCTAAAAAAAACTACAAAAATATTGTACATTCATCAATGGCGTGATTTCCTTCTGAATGCTATTTATGTTTAAAGGAACACAGTGACCTGAAAATCAAGTCCTCTGTCTATCTGTCTATCTATCTGTCTGTCTATCTATCTGTCTATCTATCTATCTATCTATCTATCTATCTATCTATCTATCTACCTATCTATCTATCTATCTATCTATCTATCTATCTATCTATCTATCTATCTATCTATCTATCTATCTGTGTCTGTCTGTCTGTCTATATTATCTATGCTCTTTCATTATCTTGTATCCATCATCTTGTATCTTTCTCTTATCTATAACATGTCTAGGTATCAGCTTTAATAGCCATTTGTCACAGTGATTTACGTTCTCCAAGGTACAAGGGCTTGTAAAAAAAAAAGCCCTTAAAATATCTAGACATACAGTCTAAGCCATATAAGGAGGTGTAAGGATGTCAATGCTAAAAGTGCACGTGCAACGCTAAAACCTCCCCTCTTTGATGTGTAAATCCCCAGAAACAAAAGAGACATAAGAGATTAGACTGGAAAGGCAGGTGCTGGAGGGGCGGGATTATCGTGACCAACCAAGACCAACTAAAACTTGTGTGAGGGCCACTTAAAAAAAAAAAACCAAACTAGAGCTTCAGCACGGAGGTAACATCTTAACAACGGTGGTCCTTGGAGGAGTTAAACTGTCTCCTTGCACTTCTAGCCCTTGACGGAAATCCAAAACACACCCGAGGGAGCTTCAAGAGCAAAAACCGGTATTCAAACAAATCCAGGGGCGAGACGGCGACTGTGGCGGTTTCGACAGAAACGTCGCAAACAAATGAACAACAAACTGAAGAAATGGAAAAACCCAGGGACTAACCTAACGACAGGGACCAAACAAAGGACCTTGCTTGGCAAAGCGGCAATGGTCGGCCACGGAGAAATCTCCATTTGGATGCACTCGACTCGCCGGGGCCTTGACCTCGGCCACAGCCATGCTTGGAGCGACGGTTGATGATCGCTGTTCAAAGAGCAACTGTAGTCTGTCACACCAGACACTGTGCAAACATTGACATGACCTCTGACACCATACGTTCATACTGTATATATCTAGTGTATTACAGTCATTTGCACTGATCATACTGTTAATACTTTTCTACTATATCCTATCATACTCATATCACCCCTTACTTACCTTACTGTCTATTTATTTATACTTGTACTGTATGTACATTACCCCGCACCTTACTACTCTTGTTTGTGCAGGAGCATACTTCATTCCCTGCAAAAAAAACCCCAATTGTTTGCAATGGCATGAGTACACAATGAATATGTCTGTTGTTGTTCTTGTACACAGGATAAAAGACGCGAGAGAACAACATGGAGCTGCTGCAGTATCTGGTGGAGAGGCCAGATGAGGGGTTCTTGCAGCTCAGCAGGGACTTGAATGACGCCTTACTGCAGAAGATGGAAGCAGACACAAGTGCTCTGGGCTCATGGGGCGCATGCTGGCAGTGATGGAGGCTCACTCCGAACAAAGGATGACTGCACATTAACCACATGAAAGTGTTGCACAAAAAGTGTATTGAGATTGCCCATATGCTTACTACACCGCACTCAACGCCCGGTTTCACTTCTTTTGTGATTTTTGTATTCTGCGTATTGTTCTGCGTTTTATTCATTGTTTTCTAAATAGACACGTCATGCCTCGGTATACTTAATCAACAGAGAAACAAATAATACAAGTTATGACTTGATGTCTTCGAACACAAAAACAGCACAGTCTGTGAAAGTACTCCGTTCCTCACAAATGTTGTGAAGTACACAGCAGGTCAGCACCATTTTCTTGCTCAGCTCAGCTCCAGCTTGCAGTCGTTTCTTGCAGTCGGCCTTTTTAATCTCCCAAAAATGTCCCGCACATTTTGAAGGACATATATCCTAGCTCATCCTAGGACAAAATATAAAGTACTGTCGTATCTCATCTCTCTCAAATGAGGCATCTAGGCATAACCCAACCATGTTTTTTCATTTGCTAGCTAAACATAATTAACTTGACTTATAATTAAAAATAATTATATAATAAAAAGACAGGTTATTCTGGTTCTTCTGTTATCGGTGGTCGGTGGATCAGTTCAAGTATGATGATTGACAGTCATGGACCTGCCCGCAAGCGTGTGCTCATGTAAAACATGACCTCGGGTGGACTTGAACTGGAGAGCACTTTGAAGTCCCCCAACTCTTGATTGATCCTGTTTTGATGATCAGTCT
This sequence comes from Merluccius polli, assembly GCA_030340625.1. Taxonomy (NCBI): domain Eukaryota; kingdom Metazoa; phylum Chordata; class Actinopteri; order Gadiformes; family Merlucciidae; genus Merluccius; species Merluccius polli. Next base: position 86,609 of record JAOPHQ010000040.1, on the reverse strand, counting down.
AAAAGACAGACATATGAGAGAACTGAGACACATTACATTTTAAAGTTTTAGCAATCGATAGAAGATACAAAAATATTGTGTCGCTGTCTTGGCTTGTCTCAGCCGCCGCACTCCACTCACTGCCTTTCTAGCAGACAGTCCATGGTACTTAAACATCTCATTGAACTGGTTTGATGATGGAGGGGTAAAACAGCTCAAGTGGAGTGGGTAATGTCTATGACATTGTTGCCGTTCCCTCACACAAATGCATTGGTCTTACGCTGTGTATGCGCATGCAGTTATCTGCTTAATGGCACATAGAATATATATATATATATATATATATATATGACCTCAACCATGACAGGATATCATTTTAAAGTTTATTATCTGTGCGTGCACTGCCATTTCGGCTATTTAGTCTCCATATTTGATATTGCATGGACACCATATGGATTTATTTGGTGTGATTTTGTCTGATAAATTTAGAGCAACTAGGCACATGGTGTTAAAATCATATGAATGGAAAGACTTATTTTTGAGAAGAATGCTAGGAAAAAAGGGATTATATGATTTCCAATAACAGTTTCAGGTTTCTCCCTTGTGGATAAGTCATTAGAAGTAGGATGACACCTTATTTAAAGAAGTATTTTCCGTGCTGTTCTTCATGTTCATGCCAGACAGAGTGTGGCTGAGCACCAGGCCCTGTGAGGGTGAATCCTCTACAGAGGGGCCTTTTCCATTTCACCATTTAGCACCCAAAACTATCACTATTTCTCAATCAGCTGGAAGTCACTTCAAAGTTACGCTAAAAGATAAAATGTAAATGCATATGTCTGTTAGTTGTGTTTTATTCAATATATCAAAGTAAGATGGCACAAAGACTGTAGGCTGTACATTATTATGGGTTATTATTTGTGAAGTGTGTGTGGTCGATAAAGCTGGTTTAACCTGTGTGCCCTACTTACCCCAATGCACCACAGGTGTGCACTGCAGCCCCCATCCAGTCCCAGAATCTAACCAGTCTCTTGGGCCAGGTGAGGCTGTAAGCCAGCTATCAACCACACATACTCCACATTATGACATAACAAATGTACTTAATGCTGCATCATAATACCCAGTTCCCCATATGATTACTGGAACTAAATACCTCAATTACACTCATATAATCACTGTAACCTGATATCTGTTGGATCAGTAACTGTGTTTTTGTCCACTTTGTTTCGACTCTTTTCTAATGACTCAGGATTGTTGCATTTGGACGCTCGCCTGGACCAGCTGAACTACGACAACATGCTGCATGTTGCACCTCGGGCTGACAAGAGGCAGTGCTAGCTGTTGTTTTGTCTTTTGATAAAATGGATTTCACGAAAAGCCTTCACAAAAAGCCAGACGGGTAGCTTAGCTCTCAGCTCTTGAAGGCCTCGGTTTCGATTCAGCAAATCCATTTTGTCCTTGAAACATATTTTGTTTTGCCAGGTTTGTGTAGTCCTCTTTTCATTTTTTGTTTCCTCTTCTGCTTATTCAACTCTGTTACTCTCTGTTCTGTCTCCCTGTGTCTCTCTCTCTCTCTCTCTGTCTCTGTCTCTGTCTCTCTCTCATTGAAGTTTTTACTGTCTCTCCACCACCCTGGCCAACATACAATTTATCTCAACCTCCCGCACAGCGAGAGTAACAGCAGTCCATACATATAAAAAATATATGTATGCCATATAAATGGGGAGTGTGGGCATTTATGGCCACACATTAATACGTTACCTGCTGGAAAAAAATACAGCTGGCAAAGACGCCGTCTCTTCCCTTCTTTGGAAAAAAAATTGCAAGGACAGCACTTTCCAAAGCACCATTTATCCTCGGATGAGGGGAATCGGAAGTGGTGATGGAAGTGGAGGAACACTTAAGTTTGACAAAACTTAGTTTTATTCCCCAAAGGCCCCAAAGAAAATGCCCATTGCGGGGGGAATCAATGAGACACAGTGGGGACGGCGTGCCAGGTGGCTGAGGTCGGGCCAGAGCAACGGCCTTTGTACCGAGTGCTTGATGGAGCGTGGTTGGGTTATGGCCCGGGGAATCTCCATCACTCTGGCCTATCAGAGCTGGCCTGGGTGTTGCACGTGGCCGGGGCTGACGCCCAGCCTTGACAGAACATATTCAGGGCTGCTGAGTGGACACTTTGGCAGTTGAGCCCTCTGCAGGCATTAGATGATTGCCTGTGTGGTATTGCGAGGAGGGAAGGGACTCGTTAAGTCCCCCCCCCCCCCCCCCATTGGATTCAGATGATGGATCACTTGTGGATAATTTCTCTTCTTCTCTTTCTTTCTTTCTTTTTAAATGGCCAATGCACATGACGAAAACATATCCAAAACAAAGTTGCTTCTTTTTACCCCCTCAGATAAGAAAAAAAAACAAAAAACCGACAGTAGCTTGCCATAGTTTCTGTTGATCTATGAATGTACTGATTCTTTGTGTGTGTGTGTGTGTGTGTGTGTGTGTGTGTGTGTGTCTGTGCGTCCGTCCGCCCGTCCTTGACTGCACTGTCAAAGCTCATAGGTAACATGTTGAACTGACAAACCAGAGATGACACAACAGATGGGAGTGATGCTAATAGCCTCTGCTGCCGATAGTGTTTTGTGAACAAGTGTTCAGTCGATTCGATAGGGCACAATGTTTAGTGCATTATAATGTGAAATCTTAAGTAGATGTAGAGTTACAGCGCTTATGCAATACCTGTGCCACAGACTCAGTCCATCAGGGAAATTGGGCTCTTGGACAATGTACAGTGGGATATAAATAGTCCCTCTTTGGCAGTATAGTGTTTATCCACAATGTGAAGAACATCTACTTATATGTTTGCCAATGACGTCACTGTTACAATTAAGTTGGCACAGGGCCATCCCTTTAAAATTAAATTGAATTACTTTCAGTAAGAGCTTTCGAGTTTACAGTTTTAATCATGCATTTATAATGGAACTGCTGCAGTTCGCTGTTCATGTCGTGAAGAGGAGGTGGTGTGAACTACTTTTGAGATAAATGGCTGTTGGACTAAAGGGAAAACTTTCTGGCTACAATATGCAAATGTTGGAGAAACTATGTGTTGCTGTTACTGAATCAGCATCTTCGGACAGTTTCCCTGCCATGCTGGCTGCTGCACAGAGAATAGTAATACGGATAAACATGTTATCTGTAGAAATATTCACAAACGTGTCATTATTTAACTGCTAAACAACTTCTACGTTTGAGTAAGAAAGTGTTTGAAACTAGCTGAAAGTATGGGCATGGCCTAATAAAAATGTAATATGTGTGGTAATAGGTTATTACCATATTACACATTAGTGGATGCCTGATGCCACCCTCACCCACACAAAGTTATCTGGATCATTGACAAGCAGTCCAAAATGCTGCTGCTAAGCTCTTGACCGGGTCCTCCAAAAGGTCTCATGTCACACGTGACACCGATTCTGATCTGAGCTCTTCACTCGCTCCCCATCAAATTTAGAATCCAATTTAAAGTTCTTGTGATCACCTTTAAAGCTCTGCATGGTCAGGCAGGTACATTATTGCCTCTGTGAAGCACTCTGTGACATCTCTGCTCTCGAAAGTTGCTATATAAATAAAGCGACTTACTTACTTACTTACATGTGAGGGATCCCCCAAACAGGTATGGGTACAGAGTAAATATGACCAGAGGCTGATGTAGAAAAAAGGTAAGAATACTTTATTTGACACATTATCTAATGTTAACACAGTAATGTTAAAAAAAATCTAAGAAAAGATTAAATAGGGTTTAATGGGGGGCACGGAGGAAAACTAGAACAGTTAAGGGGTAAACAGGGGTGAAGGCAAACTAGGCTTACTAGGGGCATGATGTGACTCACACAACAGACAAGAATCAAGAATAAGAGGGAAACAAAATTAATCAAACTTAGGATGCATCAAATCAAATTAAAACCACAATAACAAACTTCACCTAAACAAAACAGCAGACAAACCCAAAACCTACAGAGGACAATAAACCTGCCCATCCTGGCAGGCCTTTAATAATAACCAAGTGAAGTAAAGATAATAATGGTGATGCTCACCAGGCCCTTAATGATAACCAAGTTAACTTTTGTTGTTTTACAGCTTGTCTTTACTTGGTACAAAGCGAAAGGTCCCCTGCTTCCTTTTGTTGTTGCTGCTCCGGCTATCTGTTCAACAAACACCCAAATCAGGCTTGGTGCACAGCAAGGCCGAAACCGTGTGCTTCCCTATTTACACCCCCCCTGCTCCTCAGGGTCCTCGGGTAAGGTGTCCAGATTTCTCAAATGAAAAACACTGACATTTGTAGTTGTAAAATATCTGATTTCTGAAATGAAAAAAAGGGGATATATTTACTTTTTGCCTATTCTTATCGTCAAATGTAGTAGGCTAAAAGAGTGGGCAGTGCATGCAAGGCTAATTAACAACTGTGTCAAAATGAATATTCCAGAAACAGGGATTGTCCCCGGAAAACGGAGATGTCTGGTCACCTTGTCCTAGAGCAGGGGTCGGCAACCTTCAACACTCAAAGAGCCATTTGGACCCGTTTCCCACAGAAAAGAAAACACTGGGAGCCGCAAAACCCCTTTGACATCTAAAATGAAGATAACACTGCATATATCGTTTTTTACCTCTATGCTAGGCCTATGTATAAAAAAACTATAGTGTGTTGCATTTATGAAATGAAAGAACTGCTACAGAGAAAACTACATTTTATTTATGCATACGAATACATTTTGAACTCCGAAAAAAAAGCAGGTTGAACGTAACACTGCATTTATCGTTTTTTACCTCTATGCCAGCGGTTCCCAAACTTTTTTTCCTGTTTACCCCCTTCTACATCCCAACCGGGTTGGCGCACCCCCAATCCCCACAAAAAAACGCAACAAAGCTTTGTTTTATCGCCATATAAAGACTCATGTTTATGACTAACAGACTAACAACTTTATCAAAAGACGTCCCACTTGACACTTTCCCTGATTTCAGCAGTTAAGCATATTTATATATAATATATAAGGAATGAATGAAACGAGTTGGCGCGCATATAGCCTAGCCTGCAGTGCGTAGCAGAAGAGAGCAGTGCGTAGAAGAAGAAGACACTGTCTTCTACGTTTCTATCAAAAACTAAGAAATCATAGTTTTTTTATTTAAAATAAAAGGGATTACAAAGGAAATGTTTACTGTTCATGTTTTTTTATTGTATGGAAAAATCCCACTTAAAAAACAGCACTGTAATTGTGTAATATTACACCAGACCGCCATTACATTTTTCCTCTCGCGCACCCCCTGGTGGCAGCTCGCGCACCACACTTTGGGAATCCCTGCTCTATGCTATGTATAAAAAAACTATAGTGTGTTGCATTTATGAAATGAAAAACTGCTACAGAGAAAACAAAATTGTATTTATGCATACAAAAACATTTTGAACGAAAAAAAGCAGGTTGAACGTTCCTTACAAATAAAATACTCAATGGAATTTTGAGTTCTCATATTCACGAAATGAAAAGCCGAACTTAAATGATCCAACTGCCGTCTGCGTCTCTTCTTTACTGAAGCGTGCAGCTGTCAACCTGAATAAAAAAAGGGACTATTTCGCTGAACAATGTAAAATATAGCCTATATTTGCAAATGAAAATATTTACTTTACCTAGTTAATGTGACTTTTGCTTTGTTCAATAAATAGTGGGCTGGGCCTGCCGGCGGGTGTCGCACTTCGGCAGTTTAAAAAATTAAACACATTTTATTTTAATGTTACAAGATCACCATAAATTCAAATTTAGAATTATATAAAAAAAACTAATGAACTAAAATAAACATTTGAATTAAATACTCGATAGCAAGGAGTATATGTGCTGCAATGCACTGTGGGAGTTCAGTGTTTTTGGTTGATGTTACAACCATGAGTGTGAGTGGTGTGGCATTCAATGTCATTCAGTTGTTGTGTAGCTTTTGCTCGTTCACTGTTGAGTGAATAGTTGCCGCTATTCTGAGGCAGTTAGCGTGAAAAAGTGAAGGACTTTGATCAGCGTCCTTTAAGGCCTTTGCACACCAAGTCCGTATTTTTCGTCCAAAATTGTCGCATGTTTAAAAATAATTACGACCTCACGTTGTGTCAATCACGTTTACGCACTGACTCCGAAACTTTCGTCCGTCATTAAAGTTTTCGGAACAGGTTCGATTTTTTGCGTTTTTTCGCATCCATCAAAAGCCTACATTTGAATTTTCGCAACAAACGAAAAGAATAATAAAACGCATTGGACTCAGTGTGCAAGGATTCTGTGCGTAGCGATTTTTTTCGGATGACGGATTTAAAAAACGCATACGAAAAATACGGACTTGCCACAGGAAGCCGCAGCAGAGAGACGAAAGAGCCACATGCGGCTCCGGAGCCGCAGGTTGCCGACCCCTGTCCTAGAGTCATAGTACTACACGTTAATATACCTTTGATTTGTGCGGTGCACAAAAAAACATCTACGTGGTCACGGTATAAGCGCCCAAAATACATTAATCACAGGAAAAACACGATTGTAGGGGGAGCGGCTCGTTGATGTTCAGTTGATAATGTTGCGACGCATTGTTTGATGAAGTGCTTTCCAGTGACCTGAACTGCTCTGTAATGTAAGTATAATGAATTATGTTAATGTATGTTAAAGCTCTGTATTTACAGTAAACATTTCAGATCAGGTGCTTTTTAAACAGGCATCCTGACTGAGCTTCGGGTGGTTTGTCAATACGACCCAAAACGACCCATTTGAGTTCACTGGTCCAGCGCCCCAGCAATAATTGGCTGCCTTGCTGCCTGCATTGACATTCTCTTCAACGCGGTTAAAGTTAAAAGGTAAGTTATGACAATCAATTATTTAATATTTGGTTATAAAATAGCCTAAATTATATATTTGAGTACACAATTGTATTTCAAACACGTGGAACAACGAGCTACAGTTTTGCCCCCCAGTTGTTGTATATATTCATATATGCGCTTTTTTACAGCCTTTGGGCCTTTTCGGTGATATGCACGTACTTTTCCTGTATTTTATACATGAACATGAACATATTATATGAACACAATATTCTTAACAACCCCCAAAATGATTGGTTCTTGGTTCCTGTGATAGGAACAGGACGCTGCGATGAGGCTGTGATCATCACTTATAAGTGAATGATTGGAACTTCAGGCTACAGGTTTGACTGCGTTTCCTTTGGACGTGTAATATGAATAAGACAAATTAATGAATTTTGTCAAATAAACATGCTTCATTGAAATTAATGAGCTTGGTTTTTTGCTTCCATGGTCATCGGCTCTCAGAGTGATGTAACTAGCACTCGGACAGCGATAAAAAAAAAGAAAGAAAACGAGTCGTTGATTACTTGAGTCATTTATTAATAAAAAATAAACTGCATTAATTGGTTTGGCTTCAAAAGGCACCTTAGAATATGTGTCTTTTTTCTAGCCAGCGGAGCCTAGCTTACGTTAAGAACAGTGCAGCCAAGTACACTATTAAGGTGATGAAACCTTCACCGTTTGCTGGGTAACTGTGCTTACATTCGAAACATTCATTTACCTCATCATTTGGGTTGTATCGACTAATGACCTGTTCTGTCGTTTAGGTTGGAGATCAGGCTAACATTAAGCATTGGTAGCATCACAAAAGCCAAAAAAAAGGACCTATTTCCCTTCCAATGCCCAATAGACCACGGCGTAGAGACAGGTGAAACGATGTCAGACCAACTAAATGAAAGCAAATTGCGCTCGGAAGAAGCCAAAGGTCAGCTTGCCTGCATCAATGGCAGCGAATTTCTCAGGAAGTTCCTTTTGGAAATCGGTTAACGTATGGCCCCTGGCTCCATAAAGTGTGAGGTAAACCGCTGCGGGGCTAGAGCGGCATGGGCCAGAGGAAAAGGATTGAGGCAGATCAGCTTTGAGTAAACACCCTCTTACTTGATTTGTATGTTCTGGTGTCACATGAAAGAGAGAGGAAAAGACGGAGCTCCATCACGACGAGGGACATCTGTGCTCCAATGGTGATCCAGATGGTCGTCCCCCCCCCTCAGATAAAAACACATCATCTTGCATTTTTCTCCTCGATTTATTTATTTTTTGATCCACAGGAGGCCGTCCTTTAATGTATGACTTTTTTTTAGGAAATATGATGCATTTTTATTTCAATGGGAAGGGAACGCACATTTTTTCTCAGAGTTTGTCATCTAGTGTCAGACTTTTTGACATTGGGGTAAAGTCTGAAAGCAGCAGGAAACTTTTTTTCCAGGACCTTTGCTTGTTTTACATGTGACTCATCAGGCGCTTCCTCCCAGTATAAACAAACATACTGGCAGACAATGCAGCACAATACAGGGCACAGGGCAACCACATCTCCATTATTTGTTGAATGGCATGTCCCCCATTATATATCGACAGCAGCAAGGAAATGTGATTCAGCCCATTATGTCTCTAAGAGGAATTCTCTGCCAAAAATGATTAATTGTCTCAGTGAAGTAGAAAATACGCAGTGTGGTTGAATTTTCCATAATAGGTATAAAAAGGCGTGCGCAATAAAATGCAAATGAATCCATGCAGCGTTCTGCCACTGTTGTTCAATGAACATGCATCATACCAGGAGTGGTGAATGAGACTTTTCTGGTCCAACTGTTTGGACCGTTTAGAATCAATACTATTAGAATCAGTACTACTAATGCGATCACTTAATGGGTGGCTAACTCAAAAGTGTGTGTGTGTGTGCGTGCGTGTGTGTGTGCGTGCGTATGTGTATGTGCGTGTTTGTGTCTCTGACCATTGGTTAAAGAAATGCATTCCACCCATGACAGTCCTTAAGGTAGGGGTTTGTATTTATGGGTTGTGTGTTCCTAGCTGTCGGCCCATTATAAATTGTAAGCCCCTCCGGTACTGTGTGTCTTTCCTGAAGGTTTGATCATGAAGGCGCAGGTTCAATCTGCTCTTACTGAGAGATTTGACAGAATTCACTCCAAATTTGAGGTTCATCTCAGATTGTAGATGATGTACGGTGATGTGTGATTCTGTGGGAAAATCGTTGTTGTTGCGCAACACAGATTGGCTTTCACTTCAATTCTATGGGCACTGTGACTCCAGTGTTGT